>JABVXU010000086.1:0-167180 GCA_013365365.1 Cruorifilaria tuberocauda
CATATTATCTGGCTGTTAAATTTTCAGTACCACTGCAAAATGCCTTTGATAAATCAACTTTAAACACATTATTATCTGGTTTGTTGGAATCATAATGCTTGAAGAAAATCATTCCAAAAATAATTTCAATTTATTCTGCGAAAATTAAGTCACTTTAAATTCCATTGAATCAGAGAAGAATGGCAATTTTCACCGTAAATAACGTAACGATAAATAAAGTTAAAAGGGATACTTTAACTGATCATTCGTTAGATTATGCAAATGACCAAAGTTTGGGAGCGTATTTGCATACCTATAGGAAATGACGTACGAGTGTGTTCTTACGTGAGAAAAGGTGTAAGGGAAGGGAAGGAGAAGAGTGAAAGAGATAGCTGGAAAGGAGGAGAGACGTGAGAAGTCAGATGGATGTCGCACTCATCCAAATTAGACAGTCAGTTACCTTTCGTGTCAGTGCTCGCTTCGATGGCTTCTCCTCCATTGCCTTCCCGTCGATTGTTTTTCTTTTTCTTTTCTTTAATCAATACTTTGGGAGATATATTGGGTTTTAGGGGAAAGTTAAGGTCATTAGTTGTCGCAGTTTTTGCTAAAATCCGTTTAATTCACTTCCATTTGAATCTAAAATTCGATTATTACATCATTGGAGTTCAACAAGAATCGCTGCTTGCATCAGCAAAACATTTGGCGTGAAATCAATACAGCGTTTCATTCCCACTTTTGACTAATTGTTTTTCATAAATTAGCAGCTAAATAGCTCTCAAATGAAATTATTGCATCAGTGCTGGGACGCGTGAGACGTTTGTTTGTTCAGTCACGTGAGGAAATGGAGGAATTAACTAGCTGGGAAAGTGGGAAAATTAGTTGAAAACTTCTGACTGCTTGTTTTAGGATAAATTTTTCCCAGTCTTTCTCAGCAGCAGTGTTATGCTATCATGAATTTCCTATTACAGAAACCATATAATCGGTACAGCGCAGAAGAAATATAAAATCGCTAGATTATTAAATTGAGGTATGCGAACCGACCGTAGAAGCTTAAGGAAGAATTAATGATTCCAGAGACTTAACTCTTGTCAAGTGATATAATTTCAGATATGACACAGAAATGCAGCAGACAATAATGCCGAATACAAGAATGAGGGAATGAATAGTGTGAGGTTTGGTACCGCTATCTTTGATCAGTGAAAGATTTCAAATTTGTGGTTGCGCATCTTTTTCAAATGGTTTAGAATAGAGTGGTATATTGTTATTTGAATTACCTACAGATAGTTTTCAGGATATTCGGACATGATGGAACCTAGTACGATGGAACTTCAAGGCTAATAGCTAATGAGATCGATGATTTGAAAAAAGGAAGGGAAGGACAATTGTATGTTCAAGATGTCCGAAACAAGCGAGATGATTTATTTGGTTTGATGATTGTTTTATTTTGCTGCAATTTTTGTTTTTGGATGTATGATTTTATTTTTTAACATTTTTATCAATTGATGTTCTAAAAAGAGGATAAGAAGGAGTAAAATTGTATAACATTTAATTGTAATTAATGCTTGTCTAGTTTTGCTATTGTATGTTAACTTATTTTATGGTTCATTAAATAATATATTTTGCGTCTTGTGTAACAGCCAATTGAATTTTCATTCAAGTTTGCTTTCACTAGCAATTGCTCGACGTTTTCGCTGTTACTATAAACAGAGGTGAAGATGGAAGTGGATCAATAGTTTCTCATTAAATTTTGAACTGATATTTAGATGGATTTTCTGAAATGGCCATTCCTTAATAATTAATGCTATAATATAAGCGAGTTTTCTTGATTCCTTGACTTCGGATTCCTAAAATATCCAACTTCTTCGATCGTTAGATTTTCAAAAAATTTTAGAAAGTTTTATCCTGAGTTTTGAGTTTTTTTATTTAACTTCTAATCGTCCGAACCTTTTCAACTTTGGGTTATCGGATTTTGCTTTTCTAAACTTCCAAATTTGCTTAACATTTTGCAAGTTCCAGATTGCTTACAGAATTTCAAAGTGCCAAATCTTTTATAATTTGTTCAATTTTATATCAGCTAAAGTAATTAAGCCAAAATAGTACTTTTAAGTAAAATCTTTCTTCGCATTAATTTTTTTCAGTTCTTAAGGATTACGCATTTTTAATTCTTATCTCTCAAATTATTTATTAATGAATTTCTTTCTGTTTTTTTAGCTTTTCTTTCGACATTGATCTTTTTAATTTTTCTAAACTGAAAACAATGTGAACTGAATTCTGTGTTGCTAATTGGCATACTTGAATCTTACATTTCATTTCTTTCTTATTTGTTCATTTAGCGTTTCTCTTGTCTAAGCCTTTAACACGATCACGAATGATAAGAATATTCTGGTCATATGCTGCAATATAACAGATGATTTAAGCTCAAAAACGTTTTTTTAGATTTTTTATTCCAAATTAATGGCGTGAGCTTTTCCGAATTCCGGATTTACAAACAAATGACCTATTTAACTTGACTGAATACCAGTAGAGTGAAAATTGAGTTCTTTGCTGGTTTGCAATTCAATGTTAGTGCTTTATCAGAACTGCTAGTAACAGCAATTAGTTAAGAAGAGTAATCGGTAGGATACCGCTCTAAGATGCACTTCTTCATAAAAAAATATTCTGCATGGTAAACCGGTATCGCACAAAGATTAAAAGTCATGGAATATGTGAATTAATTGAAATGAGACTTGTGTGGGATGGTAAATCCTCCATCATCCCTCAAAGATGATAATGAAATAAATTGCAATGAATTGAAATAGAACAAAGCATACGATCTGCTTTATCTGACATGTCTACACAAAGGCTTCCCAACATATGATTTCACTTTCTTCAGATCCAACATTCCCTTTTACGTGATTTGGATCTTTCTGACAGTTGATTTAAGTATTCAATAAAATGGCAGGTAAATACCTTTTAATTTAAATTAATCCATGCCAAACTACAAAGAAAAGCGACAAATTAGGTCATTTAAAATATTTTTTCTTTCCAAAAGCTATCAGTTCAGAGAATTTGATTTGAAAAAAAGTTTAAAACGGAAATGTAATAAGTATGAATGCAATCAACGCTCTCTCTTCCATCAAACACGCAAAGTTCTGTTTATTTAATTTTATATCAAGACTAAGCAGCTTCAGCTCTGAAATGTCACATTGCTTCAAACCTGATTCTCATCGATTTTCTCGAATTTCGAAGCATGATAGTGTCTTCAGCAATTAGTTTCAAATGTTTTTACATATCCGAAGTAACTCAAGGAACAGTTTAATTTACATCGAATTTCACCACTCACATCCACATATTAACGCATATCTATTACAAATGATAATGCGCAGTTGACCGACGTTCTATAGTTTGAAATTCATTATCAGTATATAAACGGTGGTGTTGTTTTGACCGATAAATTTGAAAAAAGCCTTAACAATTGAAAAATAAGAATAGAAGACTGTGAAACTATTTTCATTGATACTTAATTTTAAAAGAAAATTAGCTTCGCAAAGAAATTTGTCTTGTCATCAAGCATGTAAATTTAGCGATTTATATAAAATTGTTCCTAAAATATATGCTTCTTTCAACCTTTTTGAAAGAAGATTCCAATCTTTTTCCTTTTTATTACGCAATTAAACATATAATTTGAATGAAATGTAATTGTCTCATATATAAATAGGAAATGATGGGAAAGATGATAACAATTATTATCATTCATATAAGCTTTTAATAGATATCTTTTCGATTCAATGATTTTCAAATTTAAACTACTGATTAGTTTTTCTTATTTAAGGAAGAGAAATGAACTCTGAACTATTCGAGCTAAACTAACAGTAGATTCAAGTAAGAGAAGCAGTAAGATAACTGTACAAAATTTTCGTCTTAAATGTATTTGCAGATGTTTCATTCGAATCATCTCAAAAAAATTTGCGATTTAAGTATTTTGTAATACCGTTAAAAAAATATATATAAATAATAAAGACTGCTTTACGGATCTGATCGGGATGATAATTAAATTTAATAAATTTTTATAAGCATCTGTTTGGACATCAATATTTGATATCTTCTCACCTTTTAATGAAATGAAATCATTCATTTACTCATTATATCTAAAAATTTTTGGAATTATTTGTTTTCTTTTACCAATTTAGTAAAGACGTATTTGTATACTTGACATTATTTTGAAGTATCTCGAGTTACGTCCGCTTTTCTGTCCTTCAAAATTCACTACCCACTGCTTGACGGAATAATAACAGAATAGTAAATAACCTTGTCATCACACAAAAATAAAATCTTATATTGAATTCTTTTATTGCAACAATTTATCATTATAATAATGTCCATTTCTATTCTTTTCTTCCCTTCGGAAAAATTTTTAATTTTCATTCCACTGATGCTACTGTTATCGCTTTTCATACCAAACTATGAACAATCTGTGTTGCGTTAGAGAAATTTTTAGTTATCTAATTTATGGAGTTTTGAGCCTATTTCAAATATTTTTAAATCATGCAGTGGCTATTTTGAAAATGAAAAAAAAAGAGGGAAGATGATAGAGTCATTTAGTAATGACAACAAGTACGGACCTAGTGAAAAAGTATTTCGTTTGATTCTTCATCGAAAAGTTTTGTTTCTGTCCAAAAATATTTCCACACAACAAATAGCAGTTGAAGGAATTGTTTTTTCAGTTTTGAATGAAATCTCTCTTGCAAATAATCCTTAAAGGAAATATTCGAGTAGTATCGCTTTCTTTTGGAATCAATTAATTTAAATTTCCATTTTCGTAATTATCATATTTATAGTTAGAAATAAAATTACTGAACATTTCAACTTAATATCATCAACATTCATCAGTACGTGCTCATTTATACATCTCCCCATCTGTTTACTGAATAAAATATAATGAGCGGTTTTATGCGTGTACTCGGGATTCAGACGTGAAAACACTATCACCGGAAAGCCAACTGCCGGGGGAGGAGTAATGCAAATTCTTAAAATCCTTCCCACAAAAATTTCTGAACAACTTATGAAAATAAATCCCTTTCTACAAACAATTTTCTCAACAAAGTATTTTAAAATCGATCGACCGATATGTGAATTATTTATATCAAGGCAAAACTTGAAAATTTCTTCAAGAAAATAACTCTTCTCGAATAATTTTAAATTTCAGCGACCCATTAGAATATTCTTTTGAAATAAATTGTGAGAGTCGCTTCTCTTTGTTTGTTAGCATAACGATGCGATTTTGTCCTCAGAATGATTTTGTCCTATTCTTTTATTATCGTATTCAATGTGTTAAGTTGAACTAACTTATTTTGATTAACCTATTTCAGTTAATTATATATCATTGATTATATTTGATCAACTGTTCGAGAAGAATAATATTCCAATTTATCCAATACCTTTCTTGGCATTTTCAAATCTCTCCACTGTATTTTAAATTTACCATTCCTTTTTAATATTTGCAATTACTTAGAGTTATTTCATCATCATAGAAAAGTACGCTTAAATTACATTGAAAATGGCAACAATTTCCCAAATGAGCTGACAGATTCTGTGCAATTAATTTGAAATTTCAGCTCTATTAATTACTATCTTAAATCACTATTTTGTTGAGGAACCCAAATATCATAAAAAACTTATCAGCTACAAACTGATAACTTCCATTCGCTCTTCGCTACCTTTTCTACTCTTGAAGTTATCATTTGAATCTATAAGCGATTTTTTTTATATTTTTAAAACTTTTAATAGTAGCTAATATAATTGAAAGTAAAATTTCACATTAATGAAGCTATAAATTTCAGCTTTCAGCGTATGATAGAAATATAACATAAAATATTATTTAATCATATCAATTAATCGATTACTCGATTACTCGATTATCCAATGCTACTGGTATGATTTTCCCCAAATGACAATTTTCTCATGGAATACCAAATTCAATTTTGAATTTGATCAATTATTGATTATCTTGATTAATTGATTTAAATAATTACTGAAAAAAATTTGAAATGCTCATGTAATCTGTTATACTTGAAATTGAATAACACATAGGAAATGTGCTTACAGTAATATCTTACATTTTATTATGCTAAAAAATAAAAATTTTTAAATAATTTAAAAACAACACTTTCTTATTCTCCAGCAAATCATGCAATTCATTCGTGGGAGTTAGTTGAATCATTTTTATTTCTCATGCACTTATTTCAGTTTGCTTAATTTAAATATGAGTTCTATCATTCTCTGGGGTTACTTACGTGAGTCAGTGAAATGATGCTTAAATGAGGCTAATTTATTATCAAATTTGAATTAACCTTTGATCTTTAAATTCCTTGCTATTCCGTTTTAATATCAATTTCAGTAGCGATGTGTTCTAATAACTAGAAACAGAAATATTTTTACTGTATCCATTAGTTAAAAAACTGATTAAAGTAAATGTAATGAAATGTTGATAATAAGCACATGGAAGTGTTAAGCCTTTACCTCTCTCTCTCTCCTGGAATTGTCACTTCTAGAACTCTTGCCATAGAGAATTGGTGCTTATTTCGGAAGATGAAATAAATTACTTTTTTGCTCATTCTTGTTAAGCTTTTGAAGCCTAAGCATTTTGAGGATACTAAACTTTGTTATTATGGTTGAAAACAATTTTTCGATCTATTCTGGAAGTCTAAAGTTTGAATTAGGAGTTCGATATGAATTCGTCACTTTAATTTCTTCTTTTCTTCAATGCTGCCGTTATCTACATGGAATGACACTATCAGAAACCTTTTAAAAATGATCCGTCTTACTTTTTTCTTCTCACACCCTTTCTTTCAGTATAAATTACAGATGATTGCGTAAATTTTGAATTTATTTTTTTCTCTTTCACATCATATCTAGACGATAATTCTCGAATGTATTGATAAGAAGAGGAATGGCTTTTAAAGGTGTTATATTACTTTGATGGTTTGCAGTAATCGTTATAAATCTTTACTATTTTGTTTGTCATCACATCAGTGCTGCAGTAATAATGTCAAGAGTTATTTATGAAGTGATAAATCTTGAATATCCATATCATTCACAAATTTATCAATATATTATTATTTCAAATATTTTAAAAACTAGTTGATGAACTTTTTGACCTTTTTAATAACTATCAATATTGACTATAATAATAAAATGAATTTGACGGTATGGCTGAATGATGAAGCCGTATTTTCCGGCTGATTAGCTTCATCAGTGGATGTATTTCAAGTCAGTTGCTCTTGAAATTGTTATTGACAGAAGAGAAGAGGAAGGAAGAACGAAATGATTAGTGAATTAAACGAAGCAAAAAAGTTTTTTCCCTCTCTCTCTCTCCTTGAATAGTTCTAAAATAACAAATGTCCTTTTTTAACAATATTTCTGAGTCTGAAATATTTTTTAAAAATATTTGAATATTGGTTGAAGTTTGAAATGTTGTTCAATTTTTAAAACAGTTTTAGCATAAATCGACTCAAATTTCAAATTTAATTTCTGTATATAGAAATATGAAAATTCATGATTGTGTTGAAATTAAATCCATCTCCTTAATAGAAATATAACATATCCCGATGTTCCTGAATGCAACGAATTCAAAGAGATTGCTCCATCTGATGAAGAAGCTAACCGCGATCCCACGGGAATAGTTAAAAGCGAGGACATCTCAATCTTTCTCAAACCGATCTGTTCTTTGACATTGATTAACAAAAGCGCTTTTAGCAGAAATTTTATCAAAATGTCAATTCCGCTTAACTGTCGAATCCCATCCCATTAATAATTCAGATTTTCCTATTTTAGTCTAAAATTTTATTTTCTTAAGCTCAAATAAGACTTCACTCTTATGATAGATTATTCGTATTTTTATAGATTTATAAATTATTGGCAAGCGAAAATTCCTGTTAATACAGGAAAGGCCCTTTGCTGTATGACTATTCCGATTTTCCTTCAAACGATTTAAACGGAATAGCTCTTACTGATCGGCAAGTTGCTCCATATTCATAGTTCTCGAAGAGGAGATTTAAACTGTTGGTTTGAGACTCACGTAAGACTCGTTGACATGACCAATTAAATGTTTTCTCGTTAGGGATTTCAGAGAAAGCGATTAGTTTTTAAACTGAAATGTGGGAGTTACTCGCTTCAAAGAACATAAGAGAACAGTAGATAAGACAAACAAAGATCAAGTCGTTTCACTTTATAAGACTTTATGAGATCAAGTTCTTAATCTCTATTGCTTGATCATGAATTCAAATTAGCATTAAATCATTATTATTGATCCGAAAACAGTATTCAAAAATTGGCAAACAATTAAACAGTGTTAATTATTACCATTATAATAGTGATCAAATCAACCTTACTCGTACAACTCCCCCGGTCAATCTCCCGAGAAACATTCGGATGAAAGTGATGACTTTTGGATATCGGTGTGTTTTGTATGATTAGAGACAAAATACTTTTCTACTGTATTCGATAAAATTTTCCGTGGAATGAATTTTGAAGAAATATAACAATTGGTAAATTTAGAAGACGAAAACTTCACTTACGATATTTTAGATATATTTCAATTGACAATCAACATGATTTACAAAAATTAATGGAATTAAGTTCAAACTGAGTTACTGAAAATAGGGTATTAGCTGACTTGATTTTAAAATATTTTGCTTACAATTAATCTAAAAAACTAAGATTAAAGCTTAGTCATTTATTCGGTAAAGTTCTATTAGTAAATTTAGCCTTTGTGTCAATGGATGGTAAGAGAGCGGAAAGTGCAAGTTTACTCAAGTTATTCTCAAACTCTTCTTGAACTACGTAAGTAAGTAAAATTTTCTTGAAAATGAAACATTAATAAATTAGTGATCTCATTATCCCTTACTAAATTCTCTTCTCTCCTCAACCAAAACATTTACTCCCCCTCTCTCTCTCTTTCTTTTTCTCTCTCTCGTTTTATATTTCCCTTAATTTTATTCATTTTATTCATAAAATGCGCCAACTAATTGTTCATTTGATGAATATTTTTCTTTAAATCAAGAAGTCTTTTCAATTGCCAAATCATATTTCAATGGCTGTCTTTTTGAAATGAATAATTTTGAATTGTATAATATTAAGCTTGCCAGCTTGGATAGATTGAAGATCACTGATAGAAATTTGAAACCTTTGCTATCTAAAGTAAATTAAAACTATACAACTATTGAGAAGTGATAAAAGAGAGTCATATGATGAGCTAAAAATTCGCTATCGAATTATAAAATTTAAATTTTTGTTATAGTAAAAAGAAAAAGCTCTTTCATTCTGTCTTGAGAATATTGCTTTGTTTCAAATCGAAATTTCAATTTGAAAATATTTCATTCCATCTTACCTTTCGTTGTCCTGAAGACTTTTTTGATTTTCCTTTAATTTGAAATGATTTTTGTTATTTAATTATTACTCAAAGTTGACATTTACATTGTTTGTTTAATGTTTAAAAAGATTGCAATAGGCATTTTATACACAAAACTTAATTCTCTTCTGTTTCTTAAAATAATTTAAGCCAATTAAAATAGAAATATTCGATCTGGAAGAAATGGAAGAGATTAATTCCTATTGTACTTACTAAACTGACTAATAATACCGTGCTGTTTTCAATTAAGATAAGCAGAGATTTCTATTAAATGCCAACTAATTTACAATACATTCGTTTAAATTGTTTTCAAATAAATTTGATGCATCGATCTTTTGAGTTCATGGGAAATTTTGGAAACAATTTTTAATTTTGTTGGTTACCTGATGACTATTTAGGGTATTGGTGGTGGAAAACAAGAAAACAATGTAAAAATCGAAACAGCACGGAGCTATCGCTTCGAGATTTTCATTTATATAATATTTCGTGGAATTTACACATCTGATCTGCCTGAAAATTTACGCTTCGCACTTTGCACTTGTGAAATCGACTTTAAAAAAAGCGGAAGGTTCTATGTGATTCTTAATTTGCAAGATCTACATTCAAAATAAGTTACGATCAAGTGATCAATTGCTTTGCATCTGATTGTTTCGTCGTGCTTTACAGATTTGATAATGAATGAAAATGAAATAAAATTTTGGAAGAGAAAGTTTTTTTTGAGCGAAACTTTGCAGTAATAACTGTGAAATCGTTTCTAATTTGCATATCTTATTTTGAATGTAGATCTTGAAGCAAAAGAATGATTCAGTTTTATTATTTCTACTTGCGAACTTTATCGAGTTTGATAAGTTAAAAAACCTCTTTCTGTTACACAACTAAATTTGAAACCTGTCTTGTCCTTATTTTGATTTTAAGTGAAGAAAAGGCAGCTAAATGATTTTTTCTTATATTTAAATACGAGATATCAATGTTCAAATAATCATTTTCCATCTTAATAAAATATCTATTAACTAATTCTTAATCAAATGAAACTTTCTGAAAAAATTTTTATTTCATTAATTTCAAGTCTGTCCAAATATAACGAAATAAAAAAGGAAACTGAACGGCGATCATTAAACTAAACCAACTTATTTCATTTACAAAATAAAGCAAATCAGATTGATCACTTCTTCGACGAAATATTTAATCATATTGTTCAGACAATATTCGAATATGCTTAATTGAAAATATAAATGAGCCTTCCATAATTTTTTTGATGAACTTTTAATTATACAAATTGCGCCAAGGCAAATAAGAAGTTTTTTTATCCGCTAAACTTCCATATGGATTTTGCTGTATGGAAAATTAATTCATTTGTTATATTTAAAAAATTCCTTCAAATAATTTTTTATGAGTTTGTTAGTATGTTCTATCAGCCTGGAATTTGAAATAATGAAATCACTTTGAATGTGAAAAATGAATTATTTGCGAATAAAATATGTGTTGCAAAAAGTTTCAAATTTTTCCTTCAATAAAAAAGAGTGAGCAAGCGGGAGAGGAAGAGAGAGAGAGAGGGAGGGAGGGGGGTTTTTTCTCCATTTGATAATGAATATACCTGTAGAAGGAATAATTTTTCCAATTGCAAAGTTCCCTTTTTAAGAGTTTGCTTGAAAAGTAAGTTCTTGCTTATTAGTGCTAATCAAAAATTAATATTTCTTTCAAGTTCTTGCATTTGCATTTCAGATAGGGAGTGAATGCTACTGACTATTTATATCCAAACATTTTTCTATATTTGTTATTTTTCAGATGGATCTTACTTATCTGTTGCTAAAAGTAATTTATTCTTTTATCTCTGTTTTATCAGTAGTTTTTATCAATGATGGGAAGATCTTCGATATTGATCAAATGTTCTTCCTAAAATTTCAACTGGTTATCTGTTTCGAAGATTTATTAGTACTGAATTAGTTGAAAGAGCGCACACAATATAAATATTTCATTTGAAATACCTGTTCATGAGCATTGAAACCGATTACACATGGTCATTTAGAGTGGTCATTTAGGCAGTGGTCATTTCAGAATTGAAATTATTGCTATTGTTTTTTGAAAACAATTTAGGCCACTTGTGGAATGAATAATTTTGCAAAATGTAATTTATCATCGGCGTATTAGAGTTAGAAGAATGTATTAGTCATCCGATAAAGAATGGGTGGTAGTAAGTTAAATTAGTTAGGCCAATGAAAAGTTTTCTTCTAAAGCTTACCATTTTTTTTCCTTTCTTTTTTGGCTTTTCACAGCTAGGCTGCTCGCTTGGTGGTAGAAAGTATTTTGGATTTATTTCCCTCAAAAACTGCCAATTTTTTTTTCGAATATTTGCAGACTATATTATTTGAATTTGGTTGAAACATCAAAATAATGGTAGATTTTTTTGATAACAAAAATATAAAGATAGTTATCATTAAGTTAACAAGTTACAAAAGAAACAAAAGTTATTTAAGTAAATGATGAAATTAGGAAATTTGAAATGTATCAAACATTTGATCAATTGATGAAATTCTGTTTTTTAATTTTTGCTTTTGGAAATTAATTTCTGAAGAAGAAATAATTTTTACACAAATAGAATCAGAAATGAATAGGAAAAGCTGACAAGAAAATCTTTGAAATACTCTAAGACATATTTCTTTGAGCTCAGAAAATGAGGAAAAAAATAAAAACTTTGAATTCGAAAAGAACTTTTCATAAAGCTAATCCATAAATGACTGAAATAAACCCGAAAAGATCACAGTACTGATCTGTATCAAGTTTCATTTCCCGGAAATAATTGATCAAAGTAGAATTTGACAATTGTAGCGGAAATAATCCATCCCGAAAATGATTATATTATCAAATGATGTACCCCGAATGCTAATTATCTTCTTTTATATCTGATTTGAATGCATATAAAATTATTCAATTACATTTAAATTTTACAGAAGAATTTTGATGACAAATTCAACAGAGATCAATAATTGATCATTCATCATTATACATTCTCAGCATTACAGATGATCAACAGTTCCATTAGAATAATTCAGATAATTTGAATCTTGTTTTAAATGAATGATTTCTTTTTCCAGGGTGGCTTGTTATGATCAAACGTTCTTCTGTTCTAATTACATTGATAGCTCTGATGTCCCGAGAACTCCCGATCCACTGTTCATTGTCGTCGATGCTGGGCGATCAGGCGGTGCAATCATCAGTGACATCATTTTGGATAACCGTTGAACCGTTGTCTGTTACGTGGACTGAAGGGTGCTTGGCAGCTGCCGGATGTGATGATTCCAGGCTGACCTTATCTGAGTGGAATTTAGTTAGTGATGAAAGGATTTCATCTAGCTGGTCTATACACGAATTCTTTGTAAGTTCTTTTCTAAATTAAATTAAATATTAATTTTTTTTTAATTTGAAAGTCTGTTCCTAATACACTTTTGAGTATGAATGAATTCATACGACTCTTGTTTTAATTTTAATTTTGAAAAATTTTCGAAATAAATTCTCTGTGCTATTTTGAAATGGAATAGATAAAATCTTTCCATTCAGGATTCTTCGCATATGTTTGTGAGCTACTGGAATAAGGGAAGGCCTGCTGATATATCATTCAATTATGAGGTAATAGGAGCTGATCCGATCTACGGATTCTCAAGAACATGTGATTCCACACGAGCAGTTCATGTTTTTAATGATAAGGTTTTCTTGTTTTACTTATTATTACTTTACTTATTCTCCTACTTCTCATCGTTTCGTAAACATTTTTTAGCATAAATTAGGATCTAAATCAACAGGAGAAACAATCACAGCAGCAAAAACAACAACAGTTTTCTCACAGCAATCTGATAAAGTAACTTTAAATTTAACCGGTAAATGCTTTAATGCAGCGATAATCATACAAAAGTATGAATCTAATTGTCCATGGTGCTCATGCAGTGAAAGATATGCAGTTGTTGATCAGGTAATCATCATGATTTTATTATCATTCATTTTATCATCCTCATCTGTTCAATAAATTTATATTAATATTGCTGCCTAGCATTTCCATATTTTAATCTTACGACATTCTTGATTCTGACTATTATTTTAAATTCAAAAATTTTAGTTATCAGAATTTGAATCGCATGAATGGTTGAATAATAGTTCAACCGAAGCATTGGTCGGTATCGGCCTGATCACACTATCAGCAATTGCAATCGCAACGTCTGCCGCATTTTCATGCGTACTAATCGCATATCTTCGAGAACGGCGGGGGAGAAACGCTGGGAAATGTTGCAACAATAATTCAGCAATATGCCGAGGATGTCAAACAGCCTCACACGATAAGGAACGATTAACTAATATTGGAACTACGAGGTGTATTAGCAAAGATTGATACTTCATCACTGCTAATACTTTTCATATCAAAGAAAAAACGGCGAAAGAAATGTTTACTCTCTTGAACAAGAGCGCTTTATGGCTAAAAAATCGAAAATCATTTAAAGTTTCAATTCTTTCAGTACTCTTCTGCTTTGTAAAATTTAATTACTTCCGATATAAGGCTACACAAGTAAAGTTTCTTCCTTTCCTTTTTCAAAGGGAAAAATTTTTTTTGCATTTGTTATTTTAATAACTGTTTACTTTTACACACAAATATTTTACTTCCATAAAGTACTGCACAAATTATTACTTTCATTATCTCACCTTTCTGCTTGCTTGCTTGAAGTCTATTAAAATTAAATGAACTTGCAAGTATTCAAATGTTTAGTTTGTAATTCTCAATCAAAATATAAAATGTATTTGAAAAAAAGCGATACTGGAATTAGTGTAAATTATGTGGAAGTGTGGAATCTTCCAATAATTCTTTTGATGTTTCTCTTTGCTACCACAGATTTCCCACAATTTTCCATCAATTAACTTTTTTATCAGATAGATAGGTAATTACTGTTGAACAAATAACTCTTCGCTAAAATACAAGTAATAACTTTCAAAAAAGGAAATAGAATATTCGAAAATATTGGCACTTAACAAAAATAATGAATTTTCAGGTATCAACCAACACGTAATTATCCCACATTAATATCACATCAAATGGAAAGCAGCAATCAGTGTGGGACAATTACCGAAAACAAAGATATTTCAGGCTGCCGCATTTCAGTCAGTGATTGGAACAGAAAACCGGCACTACTTGATGGAACACATAGGTATCATTAGTCTACCAATATAACACCTATTTATAGTGATAATTTAAAAGTACAATTAGTTACAATGTTTTTTATGATTCTAGTCATTAACTTTTTAATAAGATTGATTTTTCTTTTTGATAGGATTTAATATATTAGTATAAAATGCATACAAAGCATTTGACTTAGAAAAGACGATGGGTTGAAAGCCAATGGTTATTTCGATGTGTAATTGTACAGAATTCGAAAAATCAGAACGAATGAGCCGGAATTTGGCCTGATTCTTTCGTCATAATATTATTCATTTATTGAAACAGTTGTTTTTGTTATTTACCGAATGTTATTTTTTGATTTATTGATTTACAAGTTGCATTTCTGGCAAAATTTTCTATTATCAGTGAAACTGAATGAAAAGACTTTGGAGTTGAATTTCGAGATTTTAAATAAATTTTCAAATGATGAAATCAGAGGTTGAAATTTGGAAAAGGATGAGAATAAGATAATTAAAGTGATATTGAAATAAAAACAGAACTTTTATGGTACGCAACTGCTTTTTGCAACCGATCAGACATAAAATTAGCAAAAATGTTCATTAATTATGTCATTAGTCATAAAAGTTACAATCTTAAATAAACATGTGAGGTTCTATGCAAACATAACCATAAGTTTTTAACTGACAGTTTTTTGTATGAAAGAATATTTAGAAGAGAAACTTCTACAAATACATCCATGAAATTTAACATTTCTATAAGATAAATTCGGATCTCCAGCAGATAACACGAGTTTCATCCCTCATATTTCATTATCGATTTACAGAAATTTCGTTTTATTTGCATAAATTGTTTGGTGGAAGATTAGAAATCCATCGGTAGAGTGGAATGAAATGTTTGTTTCATTGGTATATTTCCTCACTTCTTTACTCTTATCGAATTCGCTAACCGATTCCCTAACCGGAAATTGTTTTATTTTGAGTTATGACACTCAAGCAATACATGTCTTCCACTCTCAAATGTTAGTGTTTGTTTTCATGAATAAAGCGTTACTGAACGGATTTTGACATAACTACTGAACAAGCGTTGCTGCGTCAATTGTGCCATAAAGTGAACAGCTGAATTATTGGCCTTAATCTAGGGAAAAATATTCCTGTCAAACTACTAGCTATTGGTCCAGAAATGTTTGCTGTCCTCTATTCTTGCTTCTCCCCTATTAATAATTAAATTAGAACATTAAATTAGAGTCTTCTTCTCTGTTTATTGTGCATTATTCAAAGCAATTATATTAAAAGTGCATAAATAATTCAAAAATTTTCATTTAAATTACAGCTTTTCATTCTCATTTGATTAAGCTGTAATATTGCAAAGATGAAGTTAAAGTTTAGGAATGACCAAATGACCTTCGTGTATTGTCCAGTGGATAGAAGGTGGCTGATTTGCATAGAAGATTGTCACTTCTTCTATTTGCATTATTTGTTAACGATACATATGTCCTCCTTCCACCTTTGTGTAAACTTATGAAAAGGACAAAAAGATTAGTAAAATTTATTGTCACAAACTTTGCAACTTATCAGTTTGCTTGTTTACAAGGAAAGGATGAATCCAAATTATATTCTCTAATTAAATTATGCATGAAAAGAAAGATTAATGCATTTCTTTTCAAGAAACTCTTTAACATTTTTGAAATGATCTAAAAATATCAATTGAAACTATGTAGAATGGATAAAGGAATAGGAAAAATGTTCATAATTAGAGAATGTGATTGGATCAGAAAGCCATTAATCCACTTATCCGTTGAAGTTAGATAATACTTCAGCTAACCTGATAAGGGGGTAAGACAAGAAGTTCGTCTTATTCCAAGCGGTAATTGCTATCGTGCAAATGACACAATGCACTCATCTAATATACACATTCAATTTAGTATACAAAATTATCTTCATTAAGATATGGCAAGGGTAATTAACTCTTGCTAATTAATACCTCCAATGTAACCTCGATTTCATCAGGATTTTTCCTCAAATTCCAACATTTTAAGTCACAATTTCCTACTAAACTTTGATACTTCAAATTACAATATACTTACTCTCTCCTTACCTCTCTCCCTCGCTCTCCGTCTCTCTCCTCATCTGGTGGTGCTAGAAGCATGGTAGAAAGAGTCATTTATCATTACTTTTTCAATTCCTCTGTCTCATTGCGTTTTGTTTAGTTCATTAAATATTCAAATTATTACCTAATTTGTAGAATTGTGCGTAGAAAGTATTTATCGTTGCATTTACTTTCAACAGTGGAAGGAAGAACATGCCTTTTTTTCCATTTTAATCATAAAAATTCGAAAGAAAATGGCTTTTTTATTCCGAAAAGTTTCGAAAACTTTCAAATTAATTCAATTATTTTTCTGATATAATAACGTTCAGAGACTGCCACACTCTCATTAATTATCAGACAGAATTTCAGTTTTCTACTTCAAATAATTTATTATATAAGGAAACTTTTGTAATAAATGTTAGAAAATGAATTGGAATTTTTCAGATTAGTTATTAATTTATTTCACTTAATTTAAATGTTTCAGAAAAATTAATCTTAGCAAGCTGCAATATTGAATGATCGACAAACATCACTTATATTGTTGTTCACTAATAAAAATTCATTCATTAAGTTTGTTTGTTGACCTTTAACCTCACTTCTGTTACCTATTCATAAATAAAGTGAGCGATCCGTAAAGTAAAGTATTCACCGATTTCAAGCATTGTTATTTCCTTACAATTTTCTTTATTTCCGAGACATATTAGCGAAAAATTATCAGTTTGCATAGCTTCTTTTCTAACTATCTCTTACTATGATTTTTCATAGGTAAAGTGAATTCCTTCACTTATGTATAAGTGATTGAAGTAGTTGAAAACCTTTTACTAATTATTCTACTTATTGTGAGGTAAGTACTGAGAATGAGGTGATACAAAACTTTCTTTTATTTAATTTCGACCACACGGAATGCAAGTAATATATAATTTCTTTCTTCATCATTTGTTTTTTCATATTCGCTGTAAATTACTCATTATCCTCTGCTTACTTATTTGCTCGCACTCACTATTTAATTAAATAAAATTTTCGCTTACTTATACGTTATTGACTATATTTTTGCTTACTCATTGCACATCCTTATAGTTATATCATTAATTAAGTGCCTTACTTATAATGCACACTCATCCTTCGATTAATTAAGCAGAAGATTTGATGCTAAAAGGATCATGAAAAATTAAAGTATTTGCATTTCTGAGAGAGAGAGAGAGAGAGGGGTATAAATTAACATGTCATTGCATTCCTTATTTTAATTTCACTGAAAAAGAAATCTTTTTCATCAAAGATTGAATTTGCCCATTAAGAACATTACGTACTTAAATCGCGAAAATGAGTTGTTAATGGTCTGAAGACGTGAAAGGTCATCAAATTCACCTTTCTTCAACTTCATTTGTGGAAAGATTGGTCTTTTGTTACTTGTCATGAAAATTGAAATTCTTAAATCTCTTTTCAAATTTTCAAAATTGTAATAAATAACGTTTATCTCCTGAAAACTATTTGAAATTATTATTGATTTCATACGTAATTCAGAGAAATCTCTATTGTTTTCAATTGCGTAATCTCTGTTAAAATCTTCTCATCGCATAAGATGCTATTGCAAAACCAATTAATGAAGTATACACTAATTAACTTCATATTACTTTCCCATTCCCAAATTGAAGGATTAAGTATGTCAGAGTAATTATCATCATTATCATCAACATCATAACCAAAGATCTCGGGAAGAGGTTGAAAAAACCTGGGAATTTATGAGGAATTGACTAGAAGTATTTGCAGATTGGATGGGTTTGTTAATAAAAGTGATCGATTCACCTCCTGCTCACAATATCCGGCTAATTCCACTTATTTCCTCTTACGGATAAGAACAAGTGTTGACTTTAGTTGACCTCCTGAAAGTCCTCTTTACATCTCACACGTGAAGCTTCACGGCATAGCGACGTCACGATGCTTTCGATATTTTAAGAAAGGAATTTACTCATTTGGGCATCTAGTAGATTTCTTTTTATTACTTTCCATATTTCTACGTTTTGATACTTCCCAACTTACAAAGATTCATTCCCATTAACTTCATAATAACCTTCCAATTTACTTATTAAACTTCCAAGTTTTTAAAACATAACTTATTGATACTCCACAACTTCTCAATTCTAATTGTTTCGAATTAAATGAAAATAATTAAATCGCTGATGAGAACTTGCTTAGTTAATATGAGAATATATTCTGAAATGTAATAATGTTCGTTTGTAATGAAATACATTATCATTCGTGAATTCCCAGTGAACTTTCGCTATCAACGCATCACAATTGCATTTCTCTCTCAGGTATTTAATGATCTTAGCTTTGTTACTCGCACTTCGGAGATTTATCAGTGTATAAGAAGTTGTAGCTCACTAATCATATAGATCTATTCCTTAATTTAAATTGCTACCTCTTCGTTTTTTGATTATCTGATTATTTGATTTGATTTTCGATTATTTAAAATTTCATCTCATCATAAATGACAATTATTCGCCCCTTCTAATCCATGCAGGTTTGCAATTTGCACAAAAAATGAATTTTGCCAGTGTTTGAAAGTGACATTTTCTGTTTCGTAATTTTCCGGAACATTCATTCAAGCTATGAACAGAGAAGGCTGAATGACCAAAACAGCTAGTAGCAGTAGTAGTAGCTGGTCATCTTAACTCGAATCCATCTCTGCTTCATGAAAATCAAATTGCATGCTGGTTGAATTGTAGGATTTCATGGCAATCTTAAATCATTAGCAATCAACTAAATTCTCTTTGGGACCCTAAAACTGTCAAACTGAATTACTTTACTTATTTGATGCATAAATTTAACTGTCAAGTAAGTAAAATAGACAAATTGTATCCATCTCATATCTCTCATTCGCTTTGCTAAAATACATGAAATTCAATTTTTTTTTAAATAAAAGTCTGATTTTCTCCTCAAGAAGAAGAATTAATTTCCCAATTATGCAAAAAATAGATAGTATCCATAAGGCATGAATATTAAAGTCACTTTGAATGGTCAATTTCAATAGTCAACTCGAATACTTTTCTATCCTCTACCCTTACATCAAGCAACTCGAGAAATTTTCCTCAATGCTTTCTCTACTACTACAGATATGTGAATTTACCCTTCCCTTATGAATTTTTCCTGAAAGTTTATAAAGTTCTATTGTCACGGTGTCGTAGGGAGCGTTACTGATTACATGACTGACTAATCAAAATTTTTAAAATTTAGGATACTTTGATCCAATCATTCCCAAATAAAATAACTATTCATTTTTACTTCTTTAGAAGCTGGATTATCGCGAATAATATCAAATAGTTAGCTAATAGTCGTAATGATTAATATTAACAGAAATTATAGATAAGTACCAGAAAAATCTTCCACTGTTATCGATTGTTTGGTAACTTTCACTTCAGCCTATTTCCAAACCATAACAATATACTTCAAGTATTAAATATTGACAACAAAACATTTTATTTATTAAATAAGCGAGAAAAACTTTTTCTGTGAGAATTTCATTGAATCGATAGATTGTACTGATAAAACGTGCATTATAGTGAATTCAGTGATAATTTGCGGAACGATTATTAAAAAGTATTCGATATGTTCGTTCAGTCATAGCAAAATTCAGAAGCGAAACATCTGGAACTGATTTAGAAAATCATTCAAGACTGACTGCTATTAGTTTTAATTTCTACCATTATTCTATCCATAAATTCAATTCTTCCGATTGCATCGCTTTTTGTTCGAATTGCGCACTAACCAAAATGTTCTAAGCCATTAGAATTTTTTTGTTTACATGCGGGACTATCTTACTGCTCCTTTTTCGAGTCGAACTCACTCATACGTATTTGGAACTGTCAATTTTTATCTCTCCATTTCATATTTCTCGTTTAAATTATAATTTATTTTGAAATCTTTAATTTTATAACAAAATTCATCAGGGTAAAAATCTCAAAAATTAGTTGCCAAGTATCGATTGATCATTCCTGTTATGTAGAAACTTTTAAATAGTTGAATGATTTTTGGGACGCGGAGAAAGGTTACATTAGATGAGCTATCTTCAATTTCGACGGAAGAAAGTCTTTTTATGGATGAAAACTCAAATATCTATCAATATAGTGAGAAGGAAATCAAAAAGTGAGTGACAGCTTTATAAGCGATGGATATTTAAGCATTCAGAGAAAATTGTTAGCTTTTCTTTCATAGCTAAATTTTACTCTTTTCTAGAATTTTAAGTATTAAGTAGAAATTTGACATTTGCATAGTTTCTAACATAAAATTGTTTTTAACATAAATTTTTTAACATAAAATTGAGAAGATCCTCGTGAATATCACTGAATATCACTTTAACATAAAATTGAGAAGATCCTCATGAATATCAAATTTGTTTAATTGTCGAAACTTGCATGATTTGTCTGCAAGAGAGAAGTAATTAATTAGTGGACTATAATGAAGCACAATATAATGAATATACGATATTTGTCGTTAATATGAATGGATTAAAGTTGCAATTTCATAGAACACTTTTATACGAAATGTTATCAGTCGTTATCAATCATTATCAGTCGTGACAGACAGTAACAAAATGCAAATTATTGCGTAGCTGTTGGCAACATTATTTATGCAAATTTCTATTTCTCATTTAGCAATTTTCAGTTCTTAATTTCTTACTCATTTCATTTCCCAATATTTCTTTCTTATCATTGTTATCTTTCAATAAAATATATATCAAAATGTCATTTTATATTGTGGAAGATGCATTTAAGTTTCTTGAATAAATTTTCCAATCAATATTATTGCTTAGAGTAATTTATAAATAATTCTTCTGCTTCATTTTCATTGAAGTAAAATTTCTCATTTTGTTCGCAGCAAAAAATGATTCGAATGAAAAATTGAATTCTCGAAGTTCAGTAGGGCAGAAAGAATACTTCTTAACATCCGTCGTCCATCCGTCAAGCCCTTAATTTAATAAAAACTTTCACAAGTGGATGTAATGCTTGTACGATTTTCCTTATGGATAATGGATGAACAGATTGGAGAGAGAAGAAGGTAGAGGGAGAGAGAGTAGGTAGAAAGATATGCTAATGCATGAGATGAGAAGAATTCAGGAGGCTTTGATATGTTTGGAGAGAGAGAGAGAGAGAGATTTATTAGTCCAGCAAAACCACTCAACAAAACTTATCTTTTCATTTAACTTCTGAACAGCTTTTCGAGAAAAATATGGTCATTTTAAATTTTTCGAAACGCGAATTTACGATATTCTTAGGCTTTTTTCTCATCTTTTCCTAATATTTGCGCATAGATATGTGATCGAGTACTGGCCAATTACTGATTCTATCACTGATAGTTTTGATAATTTCAACCATACAGCTGTTGAGAAAGTTCTCTTTCTACTTTCTCAGTTAGTCTTTTCAATAAATTATTTCATTTCATTAATGAAACATACATGAATTAGAAAGAAGAGGAGAAAGGCATTACAATTTACGAAATTTGAAACTATCTTAAGCTATCCAGAAATTTCAGATCGACTTTCTCTTGTTTTCATTGTCCTGAATTTGCTTCTTTCCTTTTCCTGTCCAAAACGAAAACTTTCAAGTTTACAGTTGAAACCTGAGCAGTTTCATCGGAATATTTTGTTGATAAGATGACAAATATCACTTTAGAAGTAATCAAATCAATAATAGCTGTAAATTAATAATTATAGTTGCAGTAATAAGACAATAATGTTGAGAGCTGACAATTTTATTTATAGAATTTATCATAAAATTGAGTGTTATTGCTTGCAACTACATCTCCAGGTATACTTATTTGTCTGGTAAATTAAGTCAAGCATCAGTGAAATTGGCGCAGTAACTGCGATAAAATAAAAATGATTGATAAAATAATCAATAAAGCATTTTAGCAACTTTCACTTTCATGCCAAATAGCAATAAAATTGATAAACAATCTAGACAGAAGATTCATACTTGAAAAGAGTAAGCAAATTTCAAGTCGGACGCATCAAATTCAACGTTATCAGGCTGCTAGAAACTCTTTAAGCAGGAATACGATAAAGCTTGTTTTATAGCATTTTATTCCTACATTGCTAAGTAAGTGATATAAAGTAACTAATAATTGCTATCAATTAAAGACTTTTCAATGTTCGTTGTTACAGTTCAGAGTTCAAATGTTAGACGTTTGAGTGACACAAAATAGGACATGCAATAATCAATCACTTCATGCAGAAAAATCAGTCAAAAATTTTAGATTATTGTTCATTACAGTGTTTTTGCGATCGATTAGTAATTGTATGATGCAAATTGCGCAAACTGTAAAAGTAATCCATCAGAGCATTGATTATGATCGGCTTATCAAATTTGCAAATCTCCAGATATAATAACGCCCAGATGACATTTTGAATTACTCTTCTACATTACGATTATCATGAAATATTTGACTTAGGACCTTAAATTTTTTTGATCTAACGAATGTTTTTTGGACTGAACTTGAATTTCACATTAAAATCTGAAAGTAAATGAAGCAAATTTTTATCTTTACTTGATGCTATCATTATCACTGCTGGATTAATCTTTGTCATTTATCATATGATGGAAAATTGAGTTTAGACTGATAAGCACCCTAACGACGACATAGTTCATTTCAGCTAACTCAGAGTAGAAAAGGTATAATGATTCGATTGATTTACTAGATAACACATGAGATTAATATGATCTTCAATATAAGATAGAACTTACTTCTAGCAATTACTAGTATTTATCATGTTGTTTCTGTATCAGCTATGGATTATGACTTTCACTCTAATCCTTTATTTGTGTTAATCTGTTGAATACGCAGCTTATTTCATTTAATTAATGATAAGCTTGGAGGAAAATTAAGGAGAATTCTTCAGGAAAATACTGAAAAAAATATTTCAAATGATTTCATCAAAAGGCCTAATCATATCCATAGTTTAATACGACTTAAAAATGCAGTTTATTCAAAATCATATTACTGCATATTACTTAAATATTACTACTTGTTCTGATCTTTAAATAATAGTATTCTGTCATAATGTTCAACAACACTTTAAAGGTACTTCAACATGAGCCAAGAATGATTAAAAGTCCTTAACATTACAGCAAAAACGGAAAAAACCTAGAAATGATCAAAAGTTTTTAATAACAAGAAAAATTAAATATTCCTTAATATTAGCCAAGGCCTGCAAGTATCAATCAGTCATAAAAAGATTTCTAATATAGGTAAGTTATCATCGAACTACTTCTCTGATCTCTGATCTTCATCATTACGTAACATACAAACAAAATTCTCAATCTCATCACACTTCCTGCTTTATTGCGACTTTTACCGCGAGGTGATGGAAGTGACGCAATATTTGCATTCATTAATCGTTGAATTCGATAGGTGAAATAATGAAATTCATCTTTGAGCTGATACTAAACTTACTGATACTTGATATATTTGCTGTATTTGATATTGGATATAATTTATATAATAAGTTCAGTTTTAGAAAAATCATTGTTGAAAAATTTTTTGAAGATTATTTGACCACTGGTTAATTAACAAGCAGACTGCTAAGTTAGCTAATTAGTTCAATTAGCACTTCTAATTAGCTAATTGTTTCTTACAGATAACTTAATATTTACTAGATTGATGCGCCTAAATAATATTTTGATCCAATGCTATAGTACTGATATTGTTATTCTAATGGCTTGGCTCTTTTTGTGGATTTCGAATCCAAGAAGTTTATTACAATTTAATTTTTCTTGAAACCCTAACATTTAGTTGCTTTTATTTCACTATCGATAATAATTCCTCTGATCATTTTCAATATTACTGAAATCGAATTGCTTCATTTCTGATTTTCCAATGTTTTTCAAATTCATAGATATGAAAGAAACGAATTTTTTCTTTGGTGAACTAATTTTAGTTTTGTATTCCGGATTTAATTCGTCCATTGAGTTAACTTTAAATGTTGTAACAATATAATATACTGATATTTTTTCATTTCTTTGCATTTCTATCTCGAAAACCTTTCAAAAATGATATCTTGTCAGGATATCATTACTATATAACACTTGAAATGTGCATTACTTTAAAGCATTTTCAAATCTTAAATTTCATACAGGCAAAGTTTAAATTCCTCTAAACGTTTCTTTCAACGTTTATTTATTGCCAAATGAAAATTTTCAACGATTAGAATAAGTTGCTTTTCCACTAAAGTAATTTCACTCTCAGCTTGAATGGATAGTAATTAATTAAAGTTCACAGTTAAATGCATTACCACGGATATGAATATCATTATCACATTGTTATGCTAAGAACTCGTGTTCTTTCAAATCTTTTATAAGCAAAAAAGAAGAAATTCTTTTTGATATTTAAAATTGGAATTTGATTTATTGTTGCTAACTTATTGACTAAATTAGTCTTTAAGATGTTGAAAAATTGGGAATATATCAGATATTTTAGGTTGAATTTAACAGAATTCCATCAATTTCAGATGGAAAAATCATTCCTTTGGGAATAATTTTCAGTCGTTTTTCTCATTTATTTATAAACAGTTTTCATCAAAAATTCGCGTTTTTCATCTTTTCTCTATTGAAAGCTAGTTTTTGCTTTTTATCAGATAGATGAAATGTTTGATTGTCAGATTACTCTACCATTTTGAATTAATTCATGGATTTTTCGGATTGAAATTCAAAAGTAGCGAAAGTGAGTAAAAATTAATTCTTATCGTCATACCTTACATTTTCTTGCATGTTTAATTAGATTTTTCTCTTTGAATCATTCTATTTCAGTAATTAGAAGTAAACTTTCAATTATTTTAGAGCAAAGTTAATTATAACTGATTTTCATTCTATGATTGACTATTTCAAGGAACTCTCAGCTGTTTAGTTTCTTGGTAAATTTGCAACTTTCAAGAGTTGCTACTAAGTCTGTGTAATATAATAACTGATAAGCGGAATTATAATACTAAAATTTGTCTGCTTTAATTTTACTTTACTAATAATATTTCAAAGTTTAATTTCCTCACATTCCATTCGATCGAACATTTAAGCTTCTTTTAAATTTCTAGTACTTTATTTTTCTCTCAATTCTTTTTGTTATTCCTGCCGCATTACATACTTTGCACTGAAACTGTTAATTTGCAGAATTCTCCGCTAACAATAAAAGAAATTTAAATCCGAACAGTCCACCAATCACCTAATAATTTACTTTCGTCTCCAATCTGAAATTTGAAACTGAGTACTTCCGCTTTACCAGCTATTAACCACTGAATTCTATTTTGCTATCTGTTAGCATTACCTGAATTATCTCCAGGAATGTCCTGTAACTACAATAAGAACTCTAAGTTATTCGGGAAATGAATCGCTATCATACTGCACTTCTGGTAATCATTTCAATCAATGGAATGATCCATTCAGCAACGATAGAAGACTTCCTGGGTGATCATCCGGATTCCTACTGGTTGGTTGCGGATGTGCTGAGTATAGAATGGCGAAAAGGATGTCTGACGACCGCTGGTTGTGCAGAACCACGATTTCAAGTAACCAAAATGAATACTGCCAACAATGAAGCTAATTTAATTAGCTGGCCTGTTACACTCAAATCAGCTGAGGTAAGTTATCAAGCAAACAAATTTCATATATCAGTGATATTTTTAAATTATCTGGCTAACATCTCAGTGCTTCAACATGTTCCATCCGAAAGTAAAATATAAATTAACGTATTAAATAAAAAGGATGTGTGAAAGTAATTAGTATAATTTTCTGCCTTAGCAATCGAATTTTTTAGGGTCCTGAAAATTCTTTCTTACTGCATGATCAGAATAATTTCTCGATTGCTTGATCATCCGAAAACTGTTGTTTTTCTCTAAAAGTATCATAAGTCCACTACTGGAGAATAGTAATTTAAGAAATACAACATCTAAAATTTTCCGTTAGAATTGTTCAGGATCATTTATCTCTCTTTCTCCTTCTCTCTTTATCTCTTCAATGATTTTCCAAAATCTTTTCTTTTTCAGGAAACATCGCACTCATTTATCTCACGTTGGACATCAAGAAGTGTTAGCGATATTGCTGTAAAATGTGAAGTGGCTGGCCTAGACCCAACTTATGGATTCCCGAGAATATGCGACGCTACACCTTTGAAGCATTTTTTTGACGATTATGAGGTTCTCATTAAATTATTACATTGTAAAATTTTATTTTAAATATTTTTATTATCGATCCGATTACTGAAATTCTTCAAAATTGTAATTAAGATCTCATCGATGTCGCACTTTGAAAAGATATTTATTTTATAGAGTGATCATATGGGACATTCAGAGAAGACTCGAAATTCGAATAATGGAAGAGTTGTTATAGAAGTGAGAGGGAAATGCTTCAATGCTTCACTGGTACTACAAAAGTACGATCGTTGCCCAACCTGTATCGAACATCGTAGTATTGCTGTTGTTGAACAGGTCTCTCTTAAATTTATAACTAATTAATTAGTTGCTGAAACAAAGCAACAATAAAATAATAATTTCTTCCTATTTAGCAGAAATAAAATTTCATTTTTTGTCTTTTAAGAAAACTTCTAAAAAAAATGAGTTTTACAAATTATCGATTTTTTTGCAGCTACAAATTGCAAATTGATATAGCAATTAATTTTCTCGGTTAATTTTTAAAAATGATTGAAATAAATTTCAGTAATGCTTATTTTTCAGTACGCCGATCCGGAAACAAGTAACGATTTCTTACATCGTCTTAACGGGAGCAGGCACTTTCTATATGCGGTGATAATCTTATCAGCATTTACGGTTATTTTAACGACCGGATTCGCTTGTTTATTAATTGCTTTTCTGCATCAAAAACATCAATTGAACGCATCAGTATCAAAGCAGCTCTTAAATTCGGAAAACTCAAACAGCACGTATCCGTTACGTGCATGTGAGGATGACACGAGGTTTTGTCACTCTTCAAACAATCATTTATGCATCCCTAAAATGTTGAAATTATCACTGCTATCTGATAATTTCAGATATGATGTACCGTGGGAACAAATGCAAGTACCAACAATATGTCGGCGATCGCCATATCGAAATTTCAATAACAGAAATGGTTTTACACCAATGTCACCTTCACCAATGGGTCCGATAGCAGATGTCATGAGATTAGCTCAATCGGATTGTCGGAAAACTTCACCAAGTTCATCATTCGGTACTGAACTTCTTGACAGTGG
Organism: Cruorifilaria tuberocauda; assembly: GCA_013365365.1. Taxonomy (NCBI): domain Eukaryota; kingdom Metazoa; phylum Nematoda; class Chromadorea; order Rhabditida; family Onchocercidae; genus Cruorifilaria; species Cruorifilaria tuberocauda. The sequence goes on from JABVXU010000086.1 coordinate 27,840, forward strand.
TTTGGAATCTGTCTGAGAATCTCATTGATTGATATGTTTCAGTAATAGCATCATCTCGTACAATATTATTGCACAAAGCTACTTGAAAGAGCCAAATATTTCTATTTTGGCAATAAAATAAAGGAAAATTAATTAAAATTTAAATGTAAAGCTTTGATAGTTACGAAAAAGAGACAAATTAATTTTTTGTTTAATTTTTATCGCATTATTCTATTATTGTTTCTGAGAATTTGATAAATATTTGTTAAGAAATGTATGTGAAAAAATTCATTCATGAGAATCATTCAGTATCAAGTGATTTGTAATGTATATTATATAGAACTTATGCTAAATGCTTTACTTAGTTTTAATCACATTAGAAAGATTAATGAGATATCATTGTAAAGGTTTCTGAAGCAATTCAAAAATTCACGTCGAATCGTTTTAATTTTTTTTGGAATACAAAAAGCTGTTTCTCAAAATTATTTGAAAAATTTATTCATTTGCAAACATTGAAGTGGAAATAAGTGAATATTGATTTTGTATTCAATTACAAAATAACTTTTGTCATGAAGAAAAGAGGATACTTAAGGAGAATTACTACATTAATGAATTTGAAATATTTGCTATCAGCTATATCAATTTTTATCTAAGCAGTATTACCGATGCTTTTCCACTTTTTATCACACAAGTAAGTAGGTGTAGTTGTAATTGAAATTATATGACGAGTATGGGAGCAATGCTAATCCATTATCATGATGGCAATCAATTCCCCCTATTCCCCTTATCCTTCAACATTTTCATGAGGAAAAAATCATCAAATGAAATATTTCTGTTCTTTCTCAAAATCAGGAAATTATCAAAACCAAAAGATATCAGGAAATTTTCAATAAATACAAAAGACGTTTGATTGATTGATTGATCGTTTAAAAATACATTGCACCAGTCATCCAGCCTATTTTACATAACTTTTAGAGATAAGAAGTGTTGATATTGTTAGAAGCATGTAAAAATTATTTGCTTTCAATGGCCTCACATTAATTTACTTCATAGAATTCAATGTGCAGCGTTAGCTTTTATTTTATTCAATCTTTAAACTTCTTTTTTCTGATGGTGAAAGGATTGATATATTGTGGAGAATGCAAGTAAATTGTATTTCTCGAAATCTGAACAGAAATCTCTTTGGACATCGAAGGAAATACTTGCAGTGACGTCATCGTCCATTACAAAAACTGAAATTCACTCCTAAAAATCCACGTATTCGATTCTCATATCGATGATATCACTTATCAATTCATCCAGGCGCTATTGTAGTGATTGTTTTCGTCTTTTCCAAAACTTTGCAGTTTATCGTACAAATTCTTCAGACTTATTCAATTCTGCGCAAAAAATAAAAAAGTTATTGTATTAATTTCAATGAATTTAATTAATTGTACGTATTTACAAGGCAATTAATAGTTGAACAGATGTAAACAAGAAGGAAAAGGTTGCATTCCATTCGAGGCTTTCTGATCTTTTATTAATTAATTAATTAATCAATAACGACTGGTCATTGTTGAACGAAACCTTGAACTTTTTAATTATTCTTTTGTTTTTCTTCTTAGTTTCGAATAAAGATAGAGAAAGTGAAAATATTAAAAGAATATTTACTATAGCACAGGAAATTTTCCTCATCGGGAAAATCAATAATGAATTGAAAAATATATTTGTCTGTGCTTTTTAAATTAGCTTTTAGGTCAAATTTTTGGGACAAATGAATCAAAATTCAGTTAGCTAAACTGAATGAAATAGAGGATTATGAAAAAAAGAGTTCAAAATGAGGGATTTCATGAAATAAAAGTACACAAATGAGGTTCCTTTATCATATAAACAGATCTAAGTGGTAGGCCAAACTGCTTTATTGACTCAATTCTCTACGTTTGGGAATTATCTCTTTTGAACCCAACCCTCAAAATCTAGTAAAATTCAATTATTTCAATAGCGATTTATCCAGCTGATAATTTCCCTCAACATTATTTATATCTATTTCAAATTGTCGATACTGTGATTTTGCAGAACTTAATTCCATATTTCATCGATTTGCTAATTTATTGTAGATTTATCTTATTATCTATTTTAATATATTAAGCTGATAATTTTACTGATTTCAAAAAATATTATCATTGAATAGATACTAATATAAAATTTTAAAACTTTATTCTTGTAGTAAAATTCATCTTCAATAATATTTCATTAAAATATTCTCATTTTTCATGAATTTGCTTCATAAAAATATTTCATCAAAAAAAGTTATTTGATCTTGCACTGATTAAATTCTCGGTGGCATATTTTTTAGGGGAATTTATATTTTTAGTGCACTGAATTCTTCGAAGGTTTGCCTGCGCAGAAAATCATACCATAAGAAAATTAATGATAGATATGCGAAGATACGATGTTGGCAGTGATTGAATATGCATTTCATGTTATGATCGCAATGAACTTGATTTCAGCTTCAGGTATTCCTGAATTAATTAGTACTTTCTTAACATGATTTATTGGCAGTTAATTTTCACTGATAATAATAGAAACATGAAACTTTCTTATTTTTTTATATTCAAACATTGATCGAACTATGTGCAACATTGTGGAATGCAACATGCAAGTGATTAAGAGCCATCATGTAGTTAACAATACATTCAAATTTTCATAATTTGTAAATTTATTTGCTTCCTAAGAATTCAAATTAAAGGAATGAAACGATTTTTGCACTATTTTGTTTAGTTTCAATCAGCTGATTTCGATTTTATTTAAGTTACTAAGTTAAATTTACCTGTTTCTGACTATTACTGTAGTCTTACATTACTTTTAATATGAAATTTCATCCAAAATTTAAATTTCTTCATTTAAAAAAGATGATGAAGCTATGGGTGGTAGATGGTTATTAAAATTTTCATGTCTACAAGAAAAGACATATCGGACATGTTTCAACTGATATTAAAATGATAAAGACGTTGAGCGCAAATAGTCATAATCAGAATAAATGGCCTTTTGATTAGTAACAAAGAAATTAATGTTCCATTTGATATGACAAATCGGAAATAAAATATTATATGCTTGCCACCATATGGCTTATTCAGTTGTTCCGCCCATTAATTCATAATCCTTAGGATTATAAATCTAAAATTTTTAGTCCGAGATATCTTGCAAGCCTCGGAATGTACTAGATTTCTTCTTTGACAAACTCATCGGAAAATGAAACTGATAATACTTCATTGGTTTTAAAATTAAAGTTATAGTTTTAAATTTATTAGACACTTGTTAAAGGAGTGAATGCTTTTGTAGAAATTATCCAATTGGAAAGCTTTGTTTCTTATTATTCCTGAGAAATCTCGGGATGGGAAAAAGAAAGATTTAATCATAATACGCCTATGATACAATAATATTGTAATCCATTTATTAGTGACAATCAATTGAAACATTTCACTAAATATACCCTTTTTGAATAAATCGTCATCAAAATATCGGTCACTTCAATTGATGCAATCTCGAATTCATTAGTTAACGATTCGATGCCAATTTTTATTACATTAATGTGAAATACGGACAGCATGAGCATGAGCATTTTCCCTTGTCTCATTTCGACAATTATTGGAATTATCGATAGATTTCATTAAAAAATAAGACCTGTTTTACCTTTCTTATCATCACAATATCACTAACACAGAGAGAATATTTATTGTGATGATATTTCGATTATTTCCATTTATACAAACTGTCATTGTTTTTTGTTGATTTTACACTTTCATAAAATTCTAAGCGAAACACTTGTCAACAATAAAATAATATTTAATCATGATTTAGTTAATTCCTTTCTCTTTCCGCATTGTAATCTCTTCCAATAAAACCTTATTTATCCGTGCAAATATTCCTTAATTATTCCAAAATTTTAGGATTAATGAAAGAAATGGCATCCTGCGTGGTAAAATAAGAGAATGTTTATCAGTATATCAGACTGGCTGTTATCAGTGCTATACATTATACTGACTCTAGCATCAATTGCTCACTGCGGTTGTTATCAGAAGCATTTATGCTGCCTGGGGCATAATTTTACTTGCTTCGCGATAGATGATGCAATCGGTCATCTGCCTGTAAAACTTTATCAGCAAAGGTTGAAAAAGACTCGAAAAAGTAAATGGCAACATCCCACTGCTTATACTAGGAAAATGAAACGAACTGATAAATTGATATTACGGGATTTCGTTGCTTTAAATGATAATACAGAACTTGAACCGGTCAATAGCCACGGTCAGTTTTTCATCTATTCATTCCCTTTTAGCGAAACAATAAAAACCACTTGTTTTTGTACTCTGGATTAAACTGAAATTAAATGCTCATTCTATACAGAAATGAAAGTGATGGATCTTTGCGCTGAGTTTCTGGAAGACATCTTCTACTGTACTAACTTTTATTTATCCAAAAAGACTTTCATTTCTTCACAACGATGATAAATATCGTCCTGAATATATAAGTTTTTATAATAAATTACACTTCAGATTACAATCTGTCCGAGGATAATTTAAATGAACGAGGAGAAAAATCCCAAACAACAGAATTTCCAAGTAGTACTGAGATATTACCCTTTCTTCGTTATCAGCTCGTTTTCGGTCAGCCATTTTATTCGGAAGAAGAGCAACCGGAAAAAACAGATTATTATCAACGCCATAAACTTATTCGGTATTTAGTCTTTAAAGTGATGCTAAATGAATATTAACTTAACATTTTCCCATTACTCAGAGATTTTTTCGGACAGTTAAAAAGGGTAATGTCTTGTTTGTGAAGAAATTTCAGTATAGAAAGGAATATAATTTTGCAGAAAATTATCTTTTTTTTGAAATTTGAATTTTATTAACAATAATATGACACAATGTTAATTACCACGACAAGTTATTATGATGAAAACCTGTAACTAATCAGAATTTTTTTGATATCATTAGAGTCCATCTTCATAATTATTGCACTTGAAGTGCACTGAGGTAAAGCAAATGAAAGAGTAAGTGAAAACAGAAAAGCAACGTTTCAGGTATTCATTACTGGATCGATATATGCCACTCACAATAAAGAATTTACGAGGCGTCGAGCGGTCAAATGGTGCAATTACCGCCCCCTCTGGTCACTTGTGTTATTGCGATGAGAAATGCGTCATGTTTGAAGATTGCTGCTCCGACTATTCACTTACTTGTCCACGTATCTTTCCGATTTCAATATCTGCTATTGATAAAATGAGTAATTGCAGTGATTAGTGATAATCTGAAATCTCTCTCTCTCTCATTCTCCTGAATTTTTTTAAATACAAAGATTACAATTAATTTTTTCATGCTATATTTGAGATCACGTAGTGTTAAATACGGAGAATTAATTAGGAATTTAAAAAATATGTGGAATTATAGCGTCTGATTGCATTGTCAGCGAATGGTCAGCTTGGTCGAATTGTATTCCGGATCAGGGAACTTGTAGAGCTGGAGTGCAAACTCGAAAACGTATCATCGACAGAAAACCGGAGCATGGCGGGATGGAATGTCCATCACTGATTGAAAAAATGAGTTGCTTCAAAGAATGTCCACAGCATAGGAGACAATATCAACCAGGTATGCTCTGATAAAAAAGTTCTGGAAGCAAAAGGAAGAGAAACTTTGCTTCATGACTATCTGAAAAACAGATTTATTGAGAATTAATTGAAATTCTTTTTCGCACCGTTGAAAAGAAATCATCAGATAGGTCAATTCTGCACATTTGTTGGTCTGAAAACAGTGATATTCTAAAACTCTTTTCAATATGGCGGAGCGAGCAACTTTTATTTTTTAAATTATTTAACTTTTATTTGCATTATTTAGAAATTGCGCCTGTGGCACTCATTCTGGATTATTTGTACAACAAAACACGAGAAAAGTTCAACCGAGGAAACGTTCAGAAAGATGGAACTGATGGCAGAAGCAAATTGCTTTAGTTGGTTTTTCATTCCTGAAATCCTTAATAACTGATATGTGTAAAGCATTGGCATTTTAAATCTGCTCAAGTTGGAACAGAAAAAAGCCAACATTAGCAACAGCTTTTCTTGTTGATTTTATTGAGAGAAGGTATGAGAGATAATGATATATTAATCTTTTTTAACCTGCTGAACTTTAACCCATTTTAGCTACTGTGGAATTTATGAACTGGGTTGGGTGAATTCGAACTGTGTTGACAAAGAAATTGCTAAAAAGCTTTATACGGGCAATATCATTTGTGCGGAATGTCAGCCGGAAGCACAATTGCATGGCAATACTAATACGTTAGTTCTTTTACTTTTGCTTATTCTACATTATGGTAAATAATATTGCCGGAAAATGCTCGGCCAAACAGTCCAAGCTAAGAGATGCGCCAAGGCTGGCAAGAACAGTCATCGTGGAAGAAATCAACTTTGCAAATTTTCCTCTATTATAGATGCACGTCTGATCTAAGTGACGGAGAAAATGGATTCTGGAAATTAATCGGACCGAAGTCGTGCAACGGCGTCTGGAAACGGTTATTCAGAGCGGATAGTTGCCGTTGTGAAGCAGATTTTCCAACTCATGATGCGTTTCTGTTTGTTTAAAATTAGATTTTCCATAGCTTCTAAGAGAGTTTTAATTTAGAAACAGTTAGAGGATGTGATGGGAATAAACATTTGAAGAGTTGGGCATTTAAACAGTTTCGAGTTTCCACTCCTCACTTTCTCAACATTTTCTTCTTGACGACGTCCGAATTTCAATTCCATCTGTAATTAATCCTAATGAACGCACATCAATGGTTATTTGTATTTTGCTGATGATTGTTGAATTCAAATTCTCAAACTTGTAGCAAAATTTGATGGAAATTGAAACATTCTTGTTGAGTGATGGAAAAAAATAATAAAATACAAAAATTATTTTCAACGGCAGATCAAAAAATCATTGTCCTGAATGGCCCGCTAATTTACCGGAATTATGAAAAGATTTAAGTTAACTTTTCAGGTTCGCAATAGCAGTGAAAAGAAAATATCTCACCGCACAACCTTCAATTTTTCGATAAAATTTGAATGCATCATACATAGCTCAGAGATTTTAATTAATTTAAAAGTAAAACAATTTCGATTGATTTTAAAATAAAATGAATCTAACTGATTTGAGTAATTTTGAAATGGGTTAGCTCTAATTGATAGAAGATGATAAGACAATAAATGTATTATAAAATAATGAACAAAGATGGACGAATATTTAATGAATTCTGAAAGTTTCACAAAATTGGCAACTGTGATTATTATAAATTTGTCATTACTTTCATTGATCATAAAAGCAATGATGACTTATTTCATTTTATTTTCCTCTTTTACAAGCTAAGGATAAGTTATTCAAAGTGCAGAAGTTGAATTTTTGAAGAAAATTGTGAATTTTCTAAGTCGCAATGAAACTATAAATTGCAAGTTTCCCACTACAATCAAATCACAATAAGTGAGCTTGATTAATTAGAGAAAAACTTAATAGTTAACAAAAAATTTAGGAATGACTCAAAAATCTATTGGATACCTTTTTTCTGATAGTGAAATGAATTTTATCGCATCAGTTTATCATTTTACTAATTAAGACTCGGCAGTGGCAATGAGCTTTTCAGTTGGTATATTGGGCTAAATTTGCTCAATATATTTTGCACAATCAGTCTCTAACTTATCTTCAAACATTGCACAAATATGATTGAAATAATTAATCTTAGATTAGCTGCATCAGTCTTCAGTGCATTAAATTAAAAAACTAAATGATTCATTTATGCTAAAATACTAAAGCTAATCTTTGATAATTAGTATAATATCAAGAAATGAGAAGTAAAAATCATAAGAATCAGGTAAATTACTTTGATTAAAATGACCTTAAAAACTTTCCAGCGAAATGTTTGGGCAGAAACAAAAAAAAATTTTTGAATTAAGAATTAAGCGAATTTTGCTTCAGTTCATTGGAGAGTTCACATGCATTGAGTTATTTTTGTTATTTTTCCATATTTCAGTTATTTGCATTATTACTTGTGAAACTGATCCGTTACAACTATTAATCATCTCTCTTGGCAATGATCACAGTGAATATTTATTTGTGTTTTCGGAGATTTATTTTCCGCTACTATTTTTAGTTCGCTCTATTTATCTAAGAAATATCTAATCAAACTATACTTATCAATAACTTGGAATAAAAAGAAGTTATTTTTTATGTATGAGGCAGAAAATTACTTAGTACATAAATTAAAAGTAAATTAAAAAGCAAATATATAAGCAAGTAAGTAAGGTGTCAGATAATCAGTAATGAAAACATTTGTCAAATATTTTAAGTGCTATAGTATAAATTTTTGCATATTACCTTTCACGCTACAATTGAGTACAGAAAATGAATCGATAACAAAAATATCTCATTTTGAATCAAAAGTCAATTTAAAGTATAATTATCCTTTAGAATTAAGTTTTGAAACCAAAAAGAATTAAATTCGAATATACTTCTAGTGTTCAAAATTAATAAAAATAGAATAAAACGATTTTTAATGCTATAAATTAATTAACAGACATACTTGGTTAGTAAACCATTTCGCAGAGAGTTTCTGATTAAAAAAGTCAATGTGAATTCGAAGGAATGATAATGGTATTAAAATAAGTGGAACCACTTATTGTGGAAAGTACTTATTATTGTAATCATAATTATCATCCAGTCAATAACATTTGAAAGAAAGAAAGAAATTCTTTTTAAATGTAATGAAAAACGAAAACATATGCTGAGATTCTATACAACATTAAGAAGTTAGCTAATTGCTGCAATAAATTTCTCATATTGTGGAATCAATTTGATGAATTTTCTTAAAACAAAAGAATGAAGAGGGAAGAAGCTAGCAATTGCTTGTGAATTATGCGGAAAAGATGCTTTAAAAGATTGTTAATTTAAATAAATTAATGCTTCATGTATTAGCAACTAGTAAGTGAGAAGCATTCTTATTTCACAAACAATAAAATCACAAAATTGCTAATCATTTAAACAGTTAAATTTTGAAATGCTTTGATGAGCGAGGAAGGTGGTTTATTACTGTATTTAAATGATTACAGTATGACCCCTTTCTGCTTGAATTAACAATCGGTTGTAAAAGATTTATTTATAAAGAGAACTGTAATATGCCAGAACAATTTTCCCACTGATATGGATAGTTCTGGTGATAAAGTATTGACCTAAGTTATCTTTTCACCGATATTTTCTAACATATGGGAATAATTTTGATCAAATTTCCTTCGTTTCGGGTTGTTTCCTTTGAAGTTCAATTCCGATGAAAAATTTTTGGTCGAAGTCGAGAATTAAGAGTTTCTTTTGCTCGTTCCTGAATTCTCTCCTAACAACTCTTTCAGCTTTTGTTTACGATCATTGCTTAGCATCTGTAAGCAATATGTGGCACAGTTTTAAGTAGTAAAACTCGATGTCTTCCCTCTCTCTCTCCTTCCCTCCCTTCTTCTCTCTCTTTCTCTCTTCTCTTATCTCATTTTTCATCCTAACAAATATCATCTCAAATTCCCTCACAAATCTTATCTTCTCCATCAGTTACAATCATTCACTTACAGTATGATTTCAGTCACCTTTCATTTCTTCTTTTGAAATCGATTTAATTAAACTTAGAAATATTTCACAATCGTCTTGTTAGATATTTAAGAGCTTCCTTTCCTTCTTGAACGATTTACTGTCAAATAGATGAGATTGATATGAAAATAATATTTTTAACAGATTGTTATCAATAAACTGAAGTAATTGATACTCTTAGGTTAACAGAACGATAAATTTTATCAAATTAATTGATCATAACCGAATAATATTTAATCTTCATTTATCTCACTCACAACGATACCATACCAAGCAAAGAAATCCTATCCTTCTAAGCGATCGCTTTTTTCCTGTACCAAATCATCTTTTCATACAAGAGCAAAGGAGAGGTAAGCAATAAAGCTAAAGTACCTGTAAACTGATATCACCCACATTTCATGCCTTACTGATCCAACAAAACCCATCAAATGGCACTTTCTAATCCGAAAATTACGCATTATTCGGTGAAGTTTTGTTTACAAAGAAAAACACAAAGAGACAATTATCTTTGTTTTTTTATGTTCGCTTCTAATAGCAAATCTAAAATAAACAAAGCCATACGATTTGGCATCTTTCGGAGTGATTACAAAAGGGTAATAAGTCAATCAGATATCGTCTCAGCCTTATCACTCCTCTCCATACCAGCTATCCCAGATAGTTTACATTTCATTGATTACATCAAATTTCTTTGTTCGACATTCGTTGTCGCTGACGGCATGTTTCTTACTGTTCCTGTTGTAGTTCCGGTTACGGATGGAATTGTTTCTGTGCTTTCATTGAACCAACCATTTTCCTCTTCTATAAAAATTCTACTGAAGATTTTTTTTGAAAGTGTGAGACCGCTCATAGCAATGATTAATTAAACCGATATCTAGCATAACCGAAACCTGTCTTAACGAAAGTTTGTACTGATGACGTATCGGTTGAGTAATAATGCGGTAAGGAAGCCATTCCACCTCTCCACATATTAAATGTCGTTTGCAAATTACCATCACAAAGTTGCATTTCACATCCAAATAGTCGACATCCATCGCCATTCATCTGCAGAAATTTTTCATGCAATAAAAATTTTGAGAAAAAATTCGAACGAAAATGAATATTCGAGAATTTGAAATAACTCAATAAGTATGTAAAAATTTTTGGTAGTAATGAAGGTTAAGGAATGTTGAAGACCTGATCTAGAAAGCGAATATAATCAGTGGCAATACGTAGTGTATGAATTTTACTCATTTTATCCGACGGTAGCGATGGAACAATTCGTCGCAAAATAGCGAATGCATCGTTCAATTCTTTGGTTCGCTGTCTCTCCCGACGATTTGCTGCGACGCGTTGTTGCAGTGCTTCTTCTGGATTATCACCCTATTACATACACGGTAATGCATAATAATGGTAATGTTGATAGTTACAGTGATAATGATAATGGTGATATTAGATATCCATAACAAAGCATTAAGAAAAAATTATCGAAAGAATTTAAAAAATTATAAAGTTACCCAAAAAAAGGAATTTAGGAATCACTCAATCTATCATGAAGTATTTTTATTCAAGCAAGAAAATTTTGAAATTTTAAAGTTTATTTTCAAAAAATTTTAGAAATAAATTCAAATAATTATGCAGTTTAATTAAGAATACCTATCAAAATTATTAAATCTTCATGAATTAATTTAGCAACTAATATTGAGAGATCAATTGCTGCAATTTAACAGTGAAATTGAACGATAACTGAATAAATTTCATAAAAACAATAAGCAACAAGACGTCAAAGTGGAAATTTTTTGTTCAACAGAGAGATCAATGCTTTAATTCTGAAAAAAATGATGATATTCATCATGAATTACTGCTTTTGCAGTTCAAATAGTTGAAATTCAAATGGTATTTTTACCCAAATAGTTATCGCAAGATTAAGTATAAAGGGTTAATTGTATAAAAACAATGCTTCTATGGAAAAGCAGGGTGATTAGTGAGAGGTAGTGATGATAAGTAATTATCATCTATGAAACAAGAGGATTAAGGAAAAAAATTAGCATAAAATTGACAGAAAAAAACTTGGTGTGCAAGAAATATTTTCTTAATTATTTCAAGAATGCTCAAGTATAAACTGAATACAATTGATTTTCGGTAATATTTCGTAAGGGAAATTTAAGATTTAATTTAAAACTAGCAATGAAAAAAGGAAAAGAAATACCTTACGTCTATTAGACCGTCTTCTGGTAACCATCTGGAATAAACGATGAGTTGCCCGGAGGATTTATCAGAATTCCCTGCACCGCCTCCATTATCTTTCTTTTCTTCTCATTCTTCTAACTTCCATCCTATCACTTCCTCAATCATTTGTTACGATGATATATGCGCCGAAGCGCAGCTTACATATGAAGTGTTTATTTTGATCCTTCTTATCTTTTTCCTCAACTCAAACAATTCTACTTCAATCATTTTGTTTTCTTTTAATTTCTTTAATCTAAATATAAATTTTTTTAATAAAAAAGGATATTTTAACTTATAAGATAAATTCCATATAAATATCAGTATAAGTAATAAATCAATTAGTGGATCATGCACAAAGTTCAAAAAATTAAAATTAGAAATCATTTTTTGATAAAAATAAAATCTCATCTAATACTAACATATCTGCCACAAGTCCTACAGATTTTCAATGTATCAGGAAAAGCCATATACTTCATTTTTATTCACAACTGGCCAAGCAATGGTGAACATAAACTGAGATTAAGTCGAGATCAATGGTCACATAAAGTTAATTTAAATAAATATCACTCCTTTTCAAATTCATGCATATTATGAATGAATAGACAAAACTGTTTTAAAAAAACATGCAAATTTGAATGTTCCTATCTCTAAAAATGGATCAATTAAAACAAAAGGATCTAATATTTAAGTGAGATATTTGGAAGATTTTCAGTGGAAAAGTAGTTTGCAACTGTAATGGACGGTATACAAAAAATGTCGGACTAAAAAAGTTACGCATTTGATATGTAGGAGGGATAATTGGATAAAAACGCCACAGATCAAAATCCACTTATCTAGGCGTCTATTGCCGAATAGTTCATTATTTTCAAACCCTTGAATCTCTCCTAATCAATATGAGAGTTCAAAGATAAGCTTAAATGAGCAAAAGTTTTAAAAACTTTCTACAATTAGTTAATTTAAAAAAGCCATCTCTTCTAATCAATGCACAAAATTTTTAAATAAATGTTAAATGAGTAATTGCCAATCTAGAAAGCAGCTTCTTGCCATTATTTCTGCTTCTGTTTTATATTTGATGAGATCGTTAATCACAACACCACCTTGTGTGCCATGTTCCTCCCGGATATGAACTGATACAGCAGTCTCGTCATGGGATGATTGAAATGAACATTGCGAACATCTTCAAATAACAGATAATAGACTGAGGGGAGAGGAGAAATGCACTTGGAGCAATCGAGCAATGTACGGTGCATTTAATCACTGATTATCTAATTACGACTCATAAATTTGCCAATTTTTTATTTTTAGTCTGTTGATTGGGAAAATCGATGAAAACAACTTTCAATAAATTTTCAATACTGCTGGATGCTCCTCAACATGTTTTTGGGCATTTTAAATTTTTTCATTAAATCTCCTAGATTCAATAGTCAAATATATGATTCAGTTCGATTTCAGACATTTATTTATTAGCTAAATAAATTTCCACAATGATTTGAAAATATTGCCTGAAAATAGCTCTTCCAAGATGCTTTTCCAATAAATGAGTTAATCGCTTTTTCTTGCTAATTGTATCACCACACTGACGACATTTTGCCCTTCGTCCTTCATCAGAAATTGTAATATGTGACAAACGTTTCGGTCGTCCCGGAAAGCAATAATCGTGCATTTCCGAAAAAGCTGCTCGATGCTCAACCACATTTGCTATCGGTTCCAGACCCTTTAAGCATGTTTTGAAACTTCTAAATCCATCTTAGGTTATTCATATTTGTTTACAGTGAATAAAAGATATGAAAACATTAAACGCCAAAAAGTCTTCAAAAAAGGAAATATTTGAGATTCTGAAGAAACAGCAAGAATACAAAAATATTAAGTTCTTAAATTAAGCTATGAGTTTTACCTTAACTTCTTTCTTTCTGTGCCCATTTTTCATATGTCTTCGAACAAGACGACTCTCAGCAGCGCCATAGTCACAAACAGGACATTGATGAAGTGACATTTTTAAATGAACTTCAGCAATATGACGTGAAGTTTGACGCACTTCCACATCACAAACTCGACATCTGTTAAAACAGAAGAATTCCTTTGTAATATTGATGCAAAACTGATCATCAAAAAATTCCTAGAGACTTTGAGTTACACAAATGAGCTCTATTTATCAGATGAGTTTTGGAAATTGAAAAAAGCAACGAATGATAACCTATTAAAATCTTCAAGTGCAGAAGCTGGTAAACGACGATTAATCCAACCTGGGAAGCAACGCAAATTCCATATTGCTATTTCTTTTGAAAATTTCAGCAAATTAGCTGTTGGTGCTAAATCGGCATTATCACGATGCGCATATCTTCAATTGAATAAAAACTTAAAATTTTTAATTTTTTAAAATTTTATTAAAGATCAAATCTTCTTCACATTTTAAAATTGCATATTTTTCAATGTGACAAACTTGATATGCGCTTTAACATCTGATGAACAAGCGTGATGAGAGAATTCGCAGAGTGGACATTGATAAAGGCGTGGTTCTTTCAAATGATGTCTATATACATGAATCTGTAAATTAAATAAGTAAATTTGTAAGTTATTGAAAGTGAATATTGATTTCGTGAAAATCTTTTACAGATCAAAATATCATTATTCTTTCTTTAAAAAGAATGAAACGTAACTGACAAACACCTAATTGTGAAATAATACTCTTTGGTGCTTTAATACCTGCCGATCTTCAGTTTTCATTGCTTGACCGCACTCTCGACATTGAACTTTCAGTCCTTCGCAACTTTTCCCATTTCTACTCGCTTTCTTTTCTGACCACAAATTCTGAGACAAAATGAGTGGGATTCGAAGAGATTTCAAATTAGTCTGATTGCAAGTAAAGCTTAAGAATTCTAGCAATTCTGAACAATTTATCATGATTAGGATGGTCAGTTAAAAGTTTACTCTAAGTCTTCGTCCCGGAAAACATTGCAGGTACATTTTTTGTATTTCGTCTGCATACTTTTCGATATTTGATATTGGTTCCTGCATGCAACCACCGTGTAATTTTTGCATATGTGATCGTATTTCATAGGCATCTTGTCCTCCGTGATCTTTGCATACTGCACACTGATAGAGGGAAATATTGAGATGATCTTTAGCTACGTGACGTAAGAAATTTGATGAGGGTTTGAGTTCTTTTTTGCAAAGCTGTAATCATTTTAAAATTTCAAATTGTGCATTTTTTGTTCCATTGAGAATAGTTCAAGCGTTGAATTTCATATATAATCCAATTTAATTCAATCTGCGCTCTTCACATAAGTTAAAATTCTTGGAGAAAAAAGTTTAGCATGAAAATATCCGATAGTTCACGTCATATGATTCTAGAATAAACACTTCATTTCTTTCTTCTTAATATCGTTTACAATAGGACAATTGAAATAACTTTCAATGACTTTCAACATCGGATAATTTGAAACCAGGGAAAGAAAAGAAAGGTGAAATCACAAAGTAAATGTTTATCTTAACAAAAGTTTTGCATTTTTACGGACCAAAGCTAACCATGCATGTCCACTCATCTAATTTTTTGTAAGATCCCTCCTGAATTATAGACGATTTATTAATGATTGCTTCCGGTGATTTCTTTCCTTCCTCAATGACATTTATTGCCACATTTTTCTTCGGCTGCAAATTAAAATTTATCTATCCAATTATCTGCATATATATTTAAAGAAAGTTAAATTTATATCAGTAATGTTCAAATGAAAAATTTCCAAATAAAGTTATATTTTGCAGTAAAAAAGAGGAAGTGAATAAATTCCAACATTTTGCTTATCATTTTTTTCAATATCCAACCACCAAAATTGTTTCCGCCGATGTTGCCAACCCGGAAAACACCGCTCGTTCAGTCGATGGATTTCTTCTCTGAAAATCCATATGCAAAAAAAAGTGATTGTGAACTTTCTGGAAAACGGAATGCTTACTTGCAATGAACATAATTTGATCAATTTCAAGAATTATATAATTATCAAAAGAAGAGCACAAAATAGATAAATATTTCAAGTTTCTTATCAGAAACTAATCTACTAACTTGTAATCATTCTCATGAGAATAAGGCTCTCTGTTTGGATCATCTTTATGCACCCACTTAATGTGCCATTTTACGCGATGTATATCATAATTTGATGCAAACGAGCAAAGTGGACATTCAAAAATACGTTGTTGCTTTAAATGGCGATGGTACACATGACGTTGACGATCCGACTGTGCCACCTGAACAGCGTTACGTAAAACGCACAAAATTTTGATAAAATTCAGAACCGAAATTCAACAATTTCTGTATAAGAAATACTAGGATTGATCTCTGCATTCCTAGATAATCCAGAAATTACAATAGCCCCACATTTACATCTTTGAATATCTAAATTCAAAATTTACCTGTATTTTACAAATTTGGCAAATGTGACGCTCTCGTGGACGATTACCGATATGTGGTCTAACGAGCTTCATTGGTCGATTCGGAAAACATTTTTTCTACAAATATATTTTGGTTCTATCAATATCGGTAATTAAACATTGATGTAGTTATCGAAATAGGGTGAACATTAGCTTCCGATTTAAAGAGTTACATAAAAATTTTCTGATGAAATTTAATTGACAATCCAAATATTTTTTGTCTGTACAAAATGAATCATCACCTGTAAGTCACGAATTTCCTGAGCATATCGATCCAAATTGGAAATGGGAGCAGCATCGCAGTGTTCAGGATGAATTTTGTTGATATGTTTAGTAACGGTACAACTTTCATAACTTCCAAAGTCTTGACAGATCGGACACTGATAAAGTGACTTCTTCAAATGTTTTTGAGCTATATGACGGCCTGGATAACGAGACTCCTCCCTGCAAGTAATTTCTTCAATATATTGATTTTCATCACGCCTTATGCTATCAATTAATTGTAATAGATTGAATTTTATGAACTTTACAAATATTCCAAACTTAGATTAACGCCATGAATTAAGAAAAAATTACGGCAATATTCATTACCAACAGAGATGACACGTTCGATCATCTACAACAGCTGCCACAACTGACCGCCTCATCACGCATTGATTATCATTACTGATATCACAATTGCTTATTTCATTGCAAGATGTATTCCTCGAAACATTTCCATAACTGACCGCTTTTAATCCTTCATCTTCCGAGGTAATTTTCTCTTGCTGAAAAAATGACTGTTTGTCTGAATATATGAAAAGAAAGAGAAGCAAAATAAAAAAACTTCAAAAGATAAATTTCAAAATATCCTTTGATCAAAAGTTAGCAAACCTCCAGTGTTGATATTCCTTGTCGTGACAAAGCTGATTTCTTCAGTTTCCAATCGGGGAAACATTGCTGATTCCAATTCTGAAACAATCAAATATTTTACTTACTTCACTCGTATGAACTAGTCAAAATGAAACTAATAATTCAAGTCTAAAACAAACACCAGCAGTTGAGTTGAAAGAGAGAGGGATTAATTAGCATACCATAATGCTCTCCATAACATTTATAAATTATCGATAGCTCTGTTGCTGTAACACAGAAATGAACAAGGTTTCATAAAAGCACAGCATTATCAGTTGGAATCTTTTTAGGAAATGAAAAATGAAGGCTAGAAATGAACAACCTGTATTTCCTGTTTATGAGTTCCTTCATTACTGATAGGATGTGCATTGCCCTGATGAATTGCAATACAGTGTTTACGCATTTCCCAAATTGAATTATTATTTATGTAGTCACACTCTGAGCATTGGAAAAGATTGGAAATTCTAAGATGGAACTGATAAACGTGTCGTTGACGTGCTGTTGTGCACACGTCTACGTGACAAATTTGACAATTTGATTTTCGAACAGCTTTCGAATCATTTGGACGAGATATTGAATTCTGCAATTGTTAGTTTTTTTTGATTTAGCTGATGAGTAATGTGATCATTTCAGAGAATTCAATTTCAAATCTAAATCGAAATAATTTACAAGTGATAATACCATCCAAATGCTGATTCCAACTGCTTATTCTTCCACTTTTCACTACTTATATGAAAATATTTCATATATGATAATAAGTTCCTCTCTACTAGCTCATTTTCGAAAGGGAAAAGCAACACCTTCCCAGGAAATACAGCATATTTTTTCTCGTTCTTCGGAATGACCAGATACACAGATACACAAATATACAGATATATAAAGTATCATATAGGCTGAAAAATTTTTTAATTCTCACGAAAGTAGATCGTTTTGCTATTGGCTGAAAATCAACTTCTTCAGAAGTATTGCATTCTGAAAATTTTCGTTTCTGTGAATCCAAGCAAGAATCATCACCATCACCCCCATGCATTTGGATTACCTGAAAGCAAGTAAATATCACTTAATGGAAATCCTGTATAAGATTGAGAAAGAATATTTCCAAGACTTACAGACAATTGTTTGCCAAATTCTAAAGTTGCCTCTGCGGTATTGTCGTGAAGAAAGTCTTCGTTCGCACTCTGCAATTGCTTTATGTAATATATTAAGCATTCGAAAATATATGTAGTAACTTGCAATTTTAATTTCGAAATTGATTAAAACAAAAGTGGAGCTATGATTACGAGTTTAATTTTTACAAAAAAGCGCTCCACATGCTATATCCCTTATATCGAGGGATTTAATGGATATCTTTACATCTCAAAAGTCAAAGATGATATTGCGATATTTCAGCAATGTTAATCTTTGATTAATTATTTGAATTAATGAGAAAAAACATTTAAAAAATGAACTTCACTATGATAAGTGATAGTGGTAAGAAGCCAGAAATGGGTTTTGTTGGTGACATTAGGAGCGAGTAACGCGCGAGCCACAAATTTTGCGTGACATTCTACTAGATGTTCGTGAAGTTCGAGATTTGTTTGGAAGCCTGAAGTGACGGTATCACCCGTCTGATCCCGATCCGTCTGTAAATCGCACAGAAGGCATGGTAGGAGCATTCAGATATCACTAATTCACTGAAAAATTGCCAAGAAATGTTGAAAAATATAAAATTATCAGTGTGAATTATAACTCCTAATCATTTAAGTTAGTGAACTTAAAATAACATTAACGAAAGAAGCTTACTTTCCTTTTTTATTTACACCCTTCAAAGCTTATACCTTAAAGAATGATAAAGCTGAACAGCGCAACTCTTATTCCTTCTTAAACTGGAAAGAGATTTAGTTGTAGGATTAGCTGGAAAGGAGATTTGTTAAAAATGTTGTTGGCTAATGCTGCAGAAACATGGATGAAATGCTCGATGTTGATGATATGGCGTAGGTGGTGCAGTCTAGTTAGCACATGCTATTCTTCTAGTAAGAGAAGGGACCAAGGCCAAGACTGAATCAACGGTTAGCCAAGGAGACGAGTGGCCTGCTCACTCTTCTCGTAAGGAGCAGAACATGAAGCAACTTCATGAAACGAATTCACATCGTCACATCTCGTAAAAAAGCACAGAGCAACGACGGCAACACATCGATCTCCTTCTCCTTCAATCATGCCATCTCGCTTTTCATTCTCTCTCCCTTACATGTATATCTATCACATTATTCCAATAGTGCTCGGCGAGCAGTACATACTAATCAACTACCATCTGTTCTCAATTTATCCATATAAACTCCCTCAATTAAACTTATCACTGAAGCTATTTGGAAATAATTCCATGAAATCTTTTTCTATGAGAAATAGCTTTATTTTGTTATAATATTGATTAGTTTGAAATTAATTTTCAATCCGAGATATTAGAATCATTTTTTGCATTTCAATATATTATCATTCACATGCCAATATCACTTTTGCAGTTCATATTTAAGTAGAAATCAGCATAACAAATTATCAGTCAATAAAACAAATTATATAAATTAATGCTTTCATGAAACAATTTAGTACATATTTAGCTTTCTGGCAAAAGCTTTTGCTTAATTATTTCACTTATTTCATCAGCTTCAATTCGCCGATTACATTTATTAAGTACAGCTGTACGCAATTTAGTGACATGTCTTTTCGCTCCACTTTTCCGTATTTTTGAGACGAGCTTATCATTTTCACGTATAACTTTCTCTACAGTATGTAAGATTTCATCTTTATTGTGCATTCGCCATAAATTTTCTTCACTGATAATCTGAAAATAGCAATAAACATTAGTCAATTCTATTGCACAAAAATTTTCGCTTTATCTTTTTTTACAGAAATTTTTAAAACGGAAAATTTTTTCTTGGCGTATTTGTTTAGTGATGAAGAATTGTGACAATTCCACGAAAAACCAATCAATACCTCAGTTGGTGATTTGTCTAACTCTGTTTCTATATATCTTCGTAATAGCTCAAAAGTTGTCAGCCTGGTTAATTGTTTAGTGTAGAAAAGATGTACCGTTTCCACAAAATGATTTATGAAAACCGTTCTGAAAAAAAGAAAAAGATATACATAGATATGCATTCTAAAAAACTATAAAATATTCAAAAAAGCCAACATCGATAGACTTATGAACAGACTCATAATACAATCTCATTTGAAAATTAATTCAAAAAAGCAAGCTTACTGCGTTGCAGGGAATCTTTTATTGCAGTCACGACAAATTGTTTGCAATAGATAGGTCCATTCAACTAATATTGGTGCCATTCTAACATCATCAGATTTATTTAAAATCATTTCAACAAATGCTGCGAGAGTTTTTTGATTCTAAAGGAAAAAATTCGTAAGCAAAATGGAAATTCAAATGAATTTTGGCTTTAACAATTTTTACTTAGATGTTTTCATTGCTTTTCTAAGACGAAAAATTTTAATTTAGTATCAGATGACCTGAATAGAAATTGCCTTATATATGAGAAATACGTACACAGGGCAGCTTTACAAAATGCATATTTAAAAATATTTTAGTCCTAAATTCTATTATCCAAATCACTAAAAAATAGGGTTGTAAATAATTTCTGTTCTACTTTATATAAAAGGTGAATATGACTCTCACAGCAATTTGCAATGCGATTTCGGGCTTCACGCCATTTTCTTCGATGTACTTCAAGTAATGTGGTTTTGAAAGCATTGACCGACAATTTTCTAACCATTCTTGCTTAATATAAACAGGTGGAAGATTTGGTTCAGGCATAAAACGATAATCTGTTTCAATTTCCTTTTCTCTCATTGCTCTTGTATGGCTGAAATTTATGCTACATTTTCTAAAAAAAAAGGACATTTTCTAAAAGGTCATTTCACAGTTTCAAATGGTAGAAAAAAAGAAGTGAAAACTATTTTCAATAAGATTGAAAAGCAAGCAACTAACCCATCACGGTCAACAGTACGTGTTTCATTCAATACGGTGCCTCCAGCTCTTAAGATTTCGTACTGTCGATCTATTTCATTGTTGACAGCTGTACGAACCAAACGTAAGCTATTTAAATTTTTGATTTCAGTTCGGACTCCTCTATCATCAGTGTTATCTTTGCCAAGTGAAATATTGACATCCACTCGAAATTGAGCCTCTTTAATAGAATTATTTCTTTTACGCAGCACATCTTAATTGCGAAAATTTTTTTAACTAGTTAGCAGAGATAGGCAAAGAGGAATTTTTAATATGGCAGAAATGTTAACTTTGCATTTCTCCTCCGCACAAACCATTTTCCATGAGAGTCAAACGTAGCTGTTCAGTAAAACAGTAAGCTTCTAACGCAGAATTCATACTTGGCGAAGTTACTATTTCTAATAATCCAACTCCTGGAAAATAACTCCTCTGAAAATTCTAGAAGCAAACTCCAGTTTAAATTTCGCAAAAGAAAAAGAAAACCACAAAAAAGAATTATTACCAGCTCGATTGAAATCGATTAGTGATTGATTGTTACTAAGATCATGAATTGAACGACCACTATCATGTTCCAGTTGAATTCTGATGATATCCACACGCTTTTTGTATGGCACAAATGACTATAACGAATATCATTTCTGCTACTTGCAAAATTATAATTCAGTTAAAAAAACATTTACCTCATCACTAGAGTGGATGTAGAATTCAAAGAAACCAGAATGAGCAATAGGATGATTTTGTTGAGTGATCTGATATCCAGCTGGCATATCCGCATAAAAGTAATGTTTGCGTACGAACTGACATTTATCCGGTATTGTACAATTTAGCAGCAAACCCGCCGTTATACCTTTCTAGAATTGATTTAAATGAAGTGTATTTTTTTGTATATTTTTTTTGTTTTTTTAACTAAAGTGATCAATTTCATCTGACTAGTTCACTTGTATATTATCCATGAAGGTCAAAAACAAAAAACAGGAATTAAAAAAAATGAACCATGTGACTTTTAGAAAACTAGTTTATAACAATTAGTGTTGAACAAAATATATTACATCACAGACATTTCTTATCAATATTATTTAATGTTTCAGGTCTTTATCTCTAAATACAAGTTTAATTTTATTTGAAAATATTAAATAGCTTTTCGATTTCATTTTCAATATTCCTATTTTTTTCCATATTTTCTATGTCTACAGAATTTTTTAAAATTGTTCATGCAGCTCAAACAATAATTCTCAATGTATGAGTCTTAAAAACTTTAGAATAAGAATAAGCTAGCGAATAAGACATTAACCATTAGGGCAGTTTTATTGAGGACTGGAAGAGTACCAGGCATTGCCATATCGAACAGTGCAACCGATGAATTTGCATGCGCATCATCATCAAGTGCTGCAGCTGAGAACAATTTGGTTCTGAAAATTATACGATTCTGTAAACTATTACATTTTTTATCAACAAAAGACTTCGAGGCCAGTTATCTATTAGATAGAATGGACAATGATGATACCTTTTTTAATCTGTACCATGAACACACAAACACAAAAACTATCAAAAATTATTTAAAGCTATCTTTTTGCTTCTAACAGTTCTATTCTGACCTTTTTCTTGTTAATTAACAACATTAATCTTATCTAAACTTAATCATCCACTATTTATCACTGTTAAAGGATTAAAAAGTTAAAATATAAAAAACCATATATTATCCATATTATATGAAATGATTCTGATCTTTGACATTGGTAAATAAAATAGCGCAAGATATAAGAATGGTCAGTATTTTAAATTATTCATAATCTAATAAAAATAATGTCATATTAATTATCATCTTTCAAAAAAAAATTTTGTTAGAAAACCTGGCTATTATCTGAGCATGTATTTCTAAACCAATGACTGGTATGTATTTCATTGAGGCCTCTCGACGAACGCAAAGTAATTTAGTCCATAATCTCATCTGAATTACAAGATTATTACATTAAAAAACTTAATAATAAATAATGCATTTCAGAGAACCGCAAAAAGTCCTTAACAACCAAATTATTTCTTTTGCAGTCCAAATTTAGTCCATAATAGGCAAATATCTACTACTTGATAAGGAATGTAGTCTTCTTTTACTGTTTTTCTTGCTCATTCCCACTCTCATTCACTTAATAGAAAAGGCTATCCCGAAAACAACAGTCCAATATTTCTTGATAAGGTAATTTCAGCAATCAATATCTAGGACTATTTGACTTGCAACACCATGAAAGTCGGTGGGTAAGCATCTGCAAAAGACGGAAAATTTTCCAAAGAAATAATTTATTAAAATATCAATATGATGAAATTCAGTAGAAGTATTCCACTTAAGAATGAAAATATTAACGACCACTGAAAAAATCATGTAACTTTAATGCAAATATTTTCAAAATCAAAAGTCTGTACAAGATGCAATTTTATGCGCTAAACAAAAAAGGAAAATTAGCTGGTTTCAAGAAAGAATAAGGGACACTTCCAATGGTAGGAAGTTAACTTATCAGAATAGACATACTAGAATAAAATGAGGCAATAGAATATTTCAAATGAATAAAAATGACTATTCTTATGAAAAATGAACAGCTCACTCAAACACAATTATATTCTATTCAAATTTTGAACTAGTTCAGCTAGTATCAATCATTAAAAACAAAGCATTCCGCAAATGCTTCAGCTAGCTCGTCTCCAATTCCTAAATTTCCTGTAGAATCCGATTTCCTTTCTTCCGCTTTTGCCTTACTAGATGAAGCATCGAATTTCAAGAATGGATCTTCCATTTCAGGCCTAGCAAGTTTGCCAGATTTTTTCAGAAAACATGCTTTCTGAAATTAAAAAAAATTTTCCAGTGAGAGAGCGAATTCAAAAGTTATGCGAAACGTTGTAATGAAATCTTACTTTGTAGGCAGGTTCCGTAGGAGGTTGCACAACTGGTCTATATTCGTATCTTTCCCGCTCTGCTTCATCCGAAAAACTGGGTAATTCCAACTCATATGTCCGATCTGAATCCCAACCGGACAAATCGCCGCAGGCAAGGAAAGGAACTAGAAGACGATTGGGACCCGAAAGACTGTTCACTTCCGCATCTGAAACAGCTGCTTAAATTACAGGTTACTTTATTTAAGTTAAACAAAGTGAAGAAACTTTGAAAAATCAAAAACCGGAAAATTCAAAAGGTTACTCCTAATTACCGTAATCTGGACATAACATTGGATTTTTCATCGTTGGTGTATATCCCTTAGGTAAACTGAATCCTTTACAGACGACAAATGCTTCTGAAATTAAAAACAAAATTTCGTTTAGACTTGCAATGTAACTCCGTGAAATGTGTCTTACTCTTGGAAAGATAAAATAGTAAATACATGATTAATTTTCCTCACCACAACTACTTTGTCGGCTACTACGTGGCTTCGTACAGTAAACATCCTTGAAGAAAATTTTTAGCTGAGCATATAAAAGTGTGATATCACGTGCACGAAATACCTAAATTCAAACTTTTACGTAATTCTCACTATTAGATTTCAAAATGATAATGATTTGGGGGTAAAATAAGTCAGGATAATTTAAAGCATTTTAAATAATTCCACAAACCTTAGCCACAAAGGTACCCGCTTCTTTCAGCACAAATGTTGCAATATTTAGCGCCTAAAATAATAGCCTCAATTTAATTTATTTTCTCAGCTCAAAAGCTTTTATATATATTAAATTTTGAAGAAATTTTCTGAGAAAATCTACGATAATAACTATGTGGTTTTAATAATATCAAATTTCAAACATTTATACTTACTGCTAAGACAAGTTGACTTTGCATGTATTCGTCTAACGCGTGCAGCCCGGTTACTGAAACAATCAAAAAACCTAAATTATTGAAGAAATTAGTAGAAGTAATTTGAAGCTAATAAAAAATCACATACTAAATGTTACCATCGGGAGCACCATCGCAAACAACCAAGTCGGCCTTTAATCCTTCAAAGTAGGAGATGATTTTCGAGGCCGTAGAAGTCTATAAACTTATAGACATTAATTTAAAAGATGCAATTTTCAGGAAAAAAAAATGCAAGCAGACCAAATTCAAGGAGTCCGTGCAAAAAAAACTGGCCTCTGTTATGTCACCTTGTAGTTGAATTACACCAGGCAATGGTGACATCGGTTGCAAATCGACAGCGACTATACGTATCTGTAGTATACAAGGAATAGAACGATTTCCAAAAAGAAAGCATATCTGGACAACAAATTAAAACTTTTGTTTTCTAGAGTGTTCGAAAAAATATGTGTAGGATTGCAGGACTTACGTCCTTCCGTTTTTCTTCTTCCTGGGCAAAATACACTTTTTTTGATAAAACTTGACTCCAACTACCAGGCGCAGCGCATAGATCAACAACTCGATGAACATCTGAAAGCTTTCAGGTAAAAATCACTTCTATGTGGCATTAAATGAAACATTAAGCAAAATCCAAAAATTTTCAGTCATTATGCGGCTCTGTTTCCATAAGAAAATTCATGATACACAGCAAATTTTGCTTCCTTACGTCCTTCTCAAAAACTCAAAATATGGTCATAAAAGTTAATTGGACACGAGTTTGCCAGCTTTCAAATTATTAAATTCGGCATTCAACCTATTAGTGAAATCTTAACCATATGATTCTGAAAGCACAGAACACATATGGCTTAAAAACGTTTCTCTCTATCACGGCACTGCTTGACTATTGTCAAACTCATCAACCTCTTTTTCTATTATTCTGGAATGGATTCCAAGATAGGGATTGGATGTTAACAAGACCTATTTTTGAACGTCAAATGTTAATATTTGATGAAGCTCCTTCAAAATCTTATTCATTTTCTATCTGGATGTTTACATCATCAAATCCATACCTTCAAATATATTGAATTCATCGTCGATCTGCATTAACTTAAATGCACTTCGTGCTCGCCATCCTTCTTCCTTCGCTAACCGATAATATATATCTCGCTTATCTTTCGATGTTTTTCCCATACCTATGAGAAATGATTATTATGCAACAGCACTTATACATATGTACAATTCTCAAATTCTTTCCGATGCATAATCTTTTTAGATGGTTTAGTTTGAAACTGAAATTTCGTACACTCCGACATAAGAAGGATGAATATTTCATGTGTCAAAACAGCTATACTACTTGTTGATAGATCAAAAAGAAATTCGATGTATGGTTGTCATTCTATTTAAAATATTTGAAGGACACGGCAATAGAAGAAAAACAATTGCTATCTTTAATGCAGATTTCATCATCAAAACCTCCTCGAGAATTAGATTAAAATTATGATTATCACTGTTTAGTTCTTAAATCTCGAACGTAAGTACAAGCAGAAACAGGCAACGTGATATGCTGTTGATTGGGCCAATTTATCCGACAAATCAAGACCCCATTTCCATAATCAACAAACTACAACTCAAGGAAATGGCCGAACCATTCATTCCGGTACTTTCAGGATGCAACAATATCCAACCTTTCGAGGTTTGTTCGAGGAGAAGCAGGGGAGGGAAGGGGATGTGTGCCAGTTCAGATTTCAACTCAGATGCGTGCGTCCTGAATTGAAATCTGAACATAATGCTCGTTCTTTTCATATATATATCGATATCTGACACTTATTTGTGAATATTGCAGTAATTTGCATAAAGAGAAAAACTTTAATGATTAGTTATTTGGCTCATTGTCTTATAAACCCAGAATTTGTTTCACTCATGTTTCATTCTATTTAACAAAAAAGTCTACTTTGGAACATATATTTTTTGTCCACATATTATTATTTATTTAAATAATCAAGACATTATGCTTATTGAAGTTTGCGAATGAATTTCATCCCATTGTTACTGAGCGTAATTACTTCATAATATATTCCAATTAGTTTGAGCGGAATTTCAAGAGAAAGCATTTCCACGCGTTGCATTTCCGATTTACGGTACAGTCATCAGACCTTTTGATTTCAAATATTCTAACAGTATTTCTCTATAATACAAATGTAATGTAAACATGATGCAAACCACACAAACATTTCCTATTCTATTAAGGTTTCTGAAGCCTTCATTTTGGATACCCTTTGAAAATATACCAAATGAAATCTCTCCAAATGGCACTTTATGTCATAAATTAGAAAATAATGGTAAGATGTACTGATGATTGGTGCCTTGATTAGTCCTTAGATTAGGAAGACAACGACTTGGTCCCTTGACACTTAATTTCTTTTACTTCATAATGCTGATTCATATATGCAATCCACTGATGATTCCTTTTCCTCAGTCAGAAATTGAAAGGTTGATGGAAATTATAGATAGCTGTGTTTTGCTATGCTGTTAGAAATAGAAGGGCATTTATACTTTTATACCAAAATGTTGGTGAAATTATTGATACATGAGATAGAAATTGATCAGAGGATTAATGTATTTTCGGATTTGAATTTTCTGAGGTAATTTCAAAAACAGAGACAGTCAAATAATTTAGCTTTTCATAATTATTTTGAATTTTGAACCACTACAAAATATCCTTTATTCCTTTGTTTTTTCTAATGTTTTGATAACTCGTTGAGTGTTTACCAAGCTATGGCAAAATTTTATCAAGTTCCAGGTCCTTTAGTAAAGAGTGCATTAATTGCTTCCTTTGTGAAATTTTAACTGTGCTCTTTCATCGTCGACTTCTTTCATTTGACTGTTTTCTGCATTTCGAACTCAGATTCGGACATCTGCACGGACATTTTTCCTCAAATCTTTCGCTGCTATATTTTGCATTCTTTGCCGATTAAAAAGCATTACGATGCGACCGTTTTGAAAATTTCACAATATTCTTAACTGAGCGCTTAACTTTACATTAAATCGTTATTATTAATATCTTACTTGAATGTTGCTCAGTACTTTTGATACATTGTGAAGCAAAAATTTCGGAACGTTAACGTGTATTATAACTATGACTGTGATACAGCTGTGACTCTTTTAAATTCAGGAAAATTTCAGGGTTCATAATAAAATCAAAACGTTGAAAACATTACGCAGAATTAAACATATCTCTAAACAAACTTAATTTCAAGCATGATATTTACTTTGGTACGGATGAAATCAATTAATGTTGTATGATATGAAATGTTAAAGAAACTTATGCTGTGTCAGTTGTCTTCTACGAACTGCAAAATGCCAGTTTGTATAAATCGACGAAGTGGTTAGTAATATTTTTCAGTAAGCTGGCATTTTAGTAAGCAATGGTATCCACATATCATCTTTACATCATCATTATCAAGTCGAAAACGAGATAGGAAAGGAGGAAATGTGACAATACTATTTTTGGCAATGAAAAAAAATGCAGGAGCAATATTTTTATTAGATAAAATTTAAGTAAACGAGTTTATGTTAACGTTGCAAACGAAGAGAAACTGCTTGAAAGCAATAAGAAGATGGTCAAAGAGCGTAACTATGCGTTATCAGACATACGACAGGAAACACTAAAGTCTTCACCAATGCATTCCATGGTTTTCCCATTTTGTTTTGTGTTTTAATCATACTCTAAGAAGAATAAGCGGTATGGTGCACCGATTAATGTGCAAAAGTAATAAGGCGTTTTTAATGAAAATAAAGAGAGGAACACAGAGATATACTCACAGTCATACTTTATACAATAATAATTTCATTCTGAAATGCTTTAAACTGCCACATAATCGAACATTTCATACAAAAAATTTTCTATAAGTCAACAGACTACGAGAGATATAGCGCAGCAAGCGGTTCTTCATGGGATCTCTTGTTGAAGTCTTCTTCATGAATATAACAAAAAAAAAAAAAACTCTGAATATGCCTTCAAAACTCCGTCCATAATTCATAAATATTTGAACGACAGCATTTATGGCTAAGCCAAATGCGAGGACTGATATTCGCATGAACTGTAGTAGAGAAAGCTTTTATTTGGGAAGCTAACCCGAAAATAGCATAGGAAATTTGTCAAAAAATTAGTGGTGAGCATAAAAAGGCAGCATATAAAATTCAACTTCTCAGATTTAAGGAATCAAATGTTAAGCATAATGTGACAAAAAGTGAAGCTCCAAACGTGCATAAAACATACAAGTCATCGATCACAACGAATCGTTGAATTAAAATATAAGTTTAAAAAGGAACAGCAAATACTTTCTTATCTAAATCAAGGATATAAAATGATTCAGAAATCCTCTAGGATGAGATATAATATATCACTCATCCAATAAGCGATGATTTATTTAAACTATGAAAACTACTAGTTTTAGGGAATATTTCCATAATATCAAATTGTAAGTAATCATGATTAGTAGTACAGAAAAATGAGTACAAAACAAGTGAATTATTTTGGATCCTGTGATTGTAGTAGACACTATGAATTGATCAGAGCTCAAAGTAATTTTCATGAAACTGTATCAAAAGGGATAAATCCAACCTTACTAAGACAGTACAAAAAAATTATAGTGGCGAAGCATTGTAGTATTAATATATTCAAATATCACCAACTAATATACCCGTTTACAGCCATACTAAAACGTAAACAAGTTCTAATTACAATATGCAAATAAATATGTAGAAAGAAATCATATCATCATATCAGTTTCTTTTTTCGTTCTCGATCTCAACCTTCTAAATTATAAAACTTTTAATTTTGGAAAGCGAAAAGGCTTAAGGTATTTCAAAAGTTATTAAATCTAACATTCTGTGAAAAGGCTTGATATAATGATATGAAAAAATTGAAAAATAATAACTATTCATAGCAGTTGGAATAAATGGCCGTAACGAAAAATTACAAAAACATGCAAATCATTTAGAGACAAGAAGCAAGAATAAACAACATAATTTTTTTTTGAGATCATACGGCAAGTTACATATATTTATTTACTTGATCTGCAAGCATAATTAAAATTCGATAGAGAAACTCATTCCTAATAATTTTGATATCTATTTTTTTACAAAAAGGTATGAATTTTAATTCTTTCTTTAACCATTTCTCTATATCTGTCTGCATCAATATATTACTGCCTTTTATTCTACTTTTGAAAACTAAGTTCCTTTTTAAATAATTTAAATGAAACTTGTGATTCCATGGATGAGGAACACTTCCATATATGCAAACAACTTATATCTGTTGCATATTCTTCGCGGATTCACTGTCCTTCACACTACCAATTGTGCTGCATATATATCGTCATAAACAACTACGCACATTGCATGAACATGCACTAATGTATATTATACTCAACAATCCTCCACTAAGTTCATAGAAATCACAAATGAATACATAAATAATACGAATAATAAGATTGGAAGAAGATTACAGAAACTATAAGTACAGCGGTTTTACAAGCGATTTATATATGCTGTAAATAATTATGTAATCTCAATTACAAAGAGCAAATGATAATACTTTTTCTTCTAAGTAATAAGTAATTTTATAAAAGAATTAATAATTTTTTTTAGCTTTGATTAACTTTAATCTTATACAAATTCGCTAGCATTACTTTTTTACATTTTCAAAATTACGCACAGTTTTTGTTGAAATCTTGATGAAATTCTGATTTCACATTTCAAAATTCATAAGTCGCACAACCGAAACTTTAATCGCCGAAAAGAAAACATGTTTTAGCAAATCAACAATATAGTAAGCATATATAGACTGAAAAGAAAACGTGGAACTTTAGGTACTTTCGCCTTTTTTATAATTTTGTCTAGACATTAACAGCAGTGTTAATAACAACAAGAGTGACTGATAACGAGTTAGCTCTCTATATTCTTTTGCTCTTTACTATAACACACGATTGCCCAGTATTTTCTTCACAACACAGAAATCATTCTTTCATCCTTCTTCACAACATAGAAACCATTCTTGTTTCCAAGCATTCCCCATATTACTGCTATATTCTCTATGCAGACATTAAATGGTATCGTCAGCAACGCGCCAACCATATACAAGCACAATCGTGCCGGACTATGCCTGTAATTTTTCTGAAATTCTCAAGAGAATCTCAGACAATTTTTCCATGGGTAAGTCTTATGTTTTCCGCGAAAACTAAAAAACTCACTGGTAAAAAAGTTGATTCGCCTGAAAATTCACATGAAAAATTGTTAAATATAATCGAATTAAAAAAAAATCCCACAATTCTAAAAACTTCCCTATTTCAATTCCGATTATTTTTGCAGAGTTAAGTTTGATTTCAGATCAAACATGGATTTAGAATAAAAATAATAAACTCTTTTTTTACCGCCGTAATGTTTTGATATACAAGAAAGACGTTAAACTGCCGGACATAGATTTTTCTTTGAACTTCGAAAGGAATATAATACCACTATCAAAATGGAAAAACCCTGTGACTCTGATAAAAATTCAAGTTTTTAAATCTGATAATCAAACCTATATTTATGCGAAAAGCTTTTGAGCACACCATAAATGTACATGTAAAGATTGACCGCTGCAACAAATGCAACCAAAAAATCAAATATAAAGCATGGCGGCAGTGGAAATGCATGAAAGAGATACATTTGCATAGTGGTTACTGGCATTGACGCCCATGCGTAGAAAGATAATCCTAATAATATCTATAAAAACATATATATTAACTTCATGACTGATAACAGCATCTTGCAATTCCACATCTCTAAGCTTATAACTACATTTGTTTTTATCGCTTGATACAACAGTAACTAATGACTAAGCAAGGTTATTTTGGCCACAGTATATTCAGCTTCTATAATTGCTCAAGAATCAATATGATGATATTAATCTCTAAGGACCTCTAAGGACCATTATACACTTATTCAAAATATATTAAAAATAAATGTTCAGGTAGTATCAACTATTTTTAATAAATCTCTAATAAGTATACAATAACAAAACCAAAACATTAGAAACTTACCTTATTTCTCGCTGGTATTTGTTTAGCATGAACTGTCAAGAAGATACCTTGGAGCCATCGCTTCCGTTGTTGTAAAAAGTCCCAAAAAGTGAAGGGGCTCTTTTCAAGCATTTCTCCTAAAGAACAATAATGATGCATTAAAAAAATAATAAAAATCATTAGTTGACTAATTTCGGTAAAGCTAAACAGCGCATTCTGATTGTGATACTGCTGCAGTAGCTACAAAAATTAAAACCATGAAATCAGAGTTTGTAACAACAAAAAATTACGCTGCCTACCTTCAATAAAATCAAATGTATATCCATCTCTGAATGCAATCATACTAAAAAAGCAATCTTCGGCTATCGAGCCTTCACGACCATGATCAAATGATACACTACGTTCAGCTCCAACCTACGATTAGTTTAGTAAACAGGCATTATGGCAACACCAAGAATGATTTTCTCATTGGCAATAATTATAGATAGATTCATGATTCACATATAAAGTTCATATTTTTCCACTGCGCTTATGCTTACCTGAGTGACAACGAATGAACCTTTCCAACCAAAAAGTGGTTTGTGAAAAAATCTGAATTGAAAACGTAATTTTCCCATATCATCTGCCACACTATAATTAAAATACTGATAAATTAATTAGAATTTTCGTACATTTTAATTACTGGAAATTAATTTTAATTCATCAATTTAAACAGAAAAGGAAGCTATTTTTTTGGACGAATCAATCAATAAAATAATGAAAAAAAGAACCGGAATGAATCTGATAAAGTTGTAATCCAATTTACTATGTCACCATTAGCATAAGTAATTACTCCTTGACCAAACTGATGTTTTCCATCTTCACAAAAATTTAATATGCCACAGATCTGAGAAATATATTTTGTGACTTAGTTAAATAAATTAGACAATGCTTTTTTGATCCATAAAGTCCATAGGTAGTATAATTAGGGTTACAACTAATAAGATGATTTCGTGATTTGATTTTCAACAAAAGCCGTTTTTGTATTCTATAGGCAATATGAACCATAGAACGGCTATGTTACCATGTGTCCTGCAGTAGATCATTGGGAAGTCCCATTGAATTCATACTCATAAATTGTAATTTTTATCAATCCAGCAAATTATGACCGGAATGATAAAGATATTATTCATCATTAATAAATGAGAAAAAACGCACTTATTTCATTAACTTATTTCATTTATTTCAATCAATTATAAGTCAATTATAAGTCGATTATATATTATAAATCAATTATACGCTGGAGTTTGAAAAAATAGAAAATGGTAAAAACCACTTCCTAAAATTAATGAAAAACGAACCGAATTATTTGTTAATAAAGTTTCTTCATCAAGATGTACAATCCAATCATCATCTTGAAGGATATTGACACCGTCTTCCAAACAATATTGTAAGGCGCGTGATTTAAACTGAGCTCCACTTTTTGTCCTGAGGCAGATAATTTATAAAAATGGTCAGCAAAATATTATCTTAACTGTTCAGTTCATTTAAACTCAATAGTGGCAGCAATGACTCATCTAATTCGTCCAGTTGGAAATGTACCTGTAAGCACTTGGAACAATGACTTCTCGAAGACGAGGTTTACCCGGCAAACAAATCGCTTTGTCGGTTACCACTTCAAAGAAAAAATTCTCCATTCCGACTTCTCGACATTTTGTCATATTGTAATTTACGTTTTGCTATAATTTTTAAATCATCATAAATTCTATAAAAACAGATTTATTTTGTTTCTGTTTTGAACTTATTAAATTCTTATAACTCATAAACGTTACGATAAAACTTCAACTGTAACGTGACAAACTCAGTACTCGTTTGTCAAAACACCGTTAAAAATTATATAAACGAGTTTATAATTAAATAAATATAGTAAGAGTAATATCATTCAAAGAGTAATCCATCAAAAAATACCTTCACAAGTTCAGGGTAATCGCCGCGCGTTACTACTCGGAAACAAACAAGTGGAGCTAGCAGTGGTGCAGCCTTCAATCTGACCTTTTCTCGGAATCCATTGAATAATATCAAACCAAGCATATTAAATATGCATTGAGGTAAAACTAACAGTGATGCAACACGTATGATATAAAGAATAAAGGTACCAAAATACCCGTACCTGAACAATCATAAATAGTTTTGAAGTGGGTCAGACCGTGTTTTTACACATCAATTTTCTCACAAAAGGTTGTACTATTGAGAATTAAATAACGGAGTTATTCATTCTAAGTCAAAATTATCAAAAAATGTCAATTCAATTGACAAAAAGTAATGAAATGGAAAAAAGGAAAAAAATGTCTAGCTCTAAAAAAATTTAATCTTACTTCAACAGAAAATTTTATAGCTTAAAAATTTTCCGCATCGTTCAAAATTCATCAAATGTTCATGCCCGAAAGTAATGCCTTTGTTAGGTGAAGCATTTAGAAACCAAACATCTTGTTCTAGGTCATAAGACAAACATAAATGTTTTACAAAAGAATTTCGAAATGAACCTGTCAATAAGTGATGCGGCTGAGACATTTCTATTTCGGGTTTGCGAGAAAAGCGGTATAGTACCACATATGACTTCAAATAGTATAAGCCAACAGAAGAAGGAAGCTACATGTATAGCATGCTTCATTTCTGCGTTAATGTTCATCGCTATTTTGCAAGAAAGACGTCTACCGCCAATCCCTACCCGGACCGATCACGCTGATCAGGACCGCTGTCTGAAATCATTCATTTTGCTTACCACTATTTGGAGGATAAATCCTTAAGTACATCGAAATTATATCCGTCTTTTTACCCTAACAGTTAAGTTCGCGTAAAACTCTCAAAATTGAAGAAATGACAGGCTAAAAAAATTCAAATGGATACTTTGCAAGTAAAGAGTAGTAAATTTTTTGATGATATAATGAATGGCTTAATAGCTATATTTTTTAATCACGATTACAAAATATGTTCGTGACTTTATGGCGCCTATGAAAAGAAAGAGTGTTATAATGATCTTCGAGGACAATGATATTATACAGTTGCCCATATAATGTTGAGTGGAAACATTTTTGAAAAGTTATAATGCAATCATCAGTTTTGGTTATACCACGTAGGCACAATAACATGAGGAAAGTTATTTCACTGATTAGATGACCGGATAATGATGCGGACAGAAAATGACTGATATATCATGGGAATGTAAAAAGCACTTATTTATAATGTGGTATAGTGAAAAACTAAAACATTCTGCCAAATGTGACAACAGAAAATAAATTATACATTATTAAACAATGAATTATAGTAAAACCCATCGAATATATCTCTAGAATACCTTTTTATCTAATCAGATTTTAAAATATATTCAAACGCTTCACTTTGCTAAACATATAAAAACGTAACTCGGCAGGATTTATGCTTTCATCGAAGAATGATAAATCGAATTAGGAATATGTAAATAACTGCAAGACAACTTCATGGCTTCATGGCTATACTAAACTATTGTCTTATTAGTTGAAATGCAGGTTTCGCTGCTCGCAACGGAATGATGACGAAATGAGGACAAAATTGTTAGAAATGAAAAGAATGGTCATCAATTCACTAGATCTATGGATTACAGCTGTCATTCTTTGACAACCTTACCGTTATATTTCAATCAGTTTAAAGCTGAAGTAAATTTCATGACTGAAGTGGCACATATTAACATATTACCAATTACCGGAAATATTCGGTTGGTCTTTTATCGTTCAGTATAACGCCCCGCTATGACCAATAACCAGTGTCATGTCCCGTCTCCGCTCCATTATCACCTAACTGATCAGCTTCATATTAATTAATGCTTGATATTAACTTCCCATGCCCTCCAGTCGCTTTAGACAATTGCAGCGAAAACTCTTCCAGTTTGAAAAAAAATTATTCAAACAACATTTTACTTTGAAGACATGGCTCTTAAATGAAATAATCTATCCCAGCAGACAAATCTCTGGTGAGTGCGTGCACGTATCACGTCTATTTCTTATTGTTTTCATGGGACGAATATTAGCAAAAAAGAATAGATTATCATATTTGTGCACAAAAACAGTTTCACTTTGCGCAATGTTTCAAATTTTTGTCATTAAATTACATCAAATTTGAAATTATCATTAAAGCTTATGGTTGTTATAAAAACCAACCAAAATAGCACGTGTAACAGAAATATGGAAAGATTGATAGTTAAATACCAAAAATCAATTTACTAAATAAATTCAGACTTGCCTTTCGATCCTTAATGATCGGTTGCACTGATCTAGTAGTCATTATTTTTAGTTCTTTATTTAAAATAATTTTGTCAATCGCTTTAAACTTTTATATCTTTTACTAGTAAAAAAAATGTCAGAATTGCTATGCGGCTGCTAAAATCTAAACACTGAATGAATCTAAAACATAATAACAATCCACGGGCTATAACCGTGAAAAAAAGCATATTCTACTATCATTTTTGGATTTTTAATATGTTCATTTATATGTTTAAATTAATAAACGAATGAAACGAATAAGTAACAAAATTCAATTTTATGAGATAAATTGGGTTTGAAAAAAAAACTAAGAATTAAGATCCATTCATCTGCCGTACCATTTTTCCGTCGTTATATGAAACTGAATAAAGAATTAAGAACGAAGATTTAATGGAATCATCTTATAGGAGGTGTTTGTTTAAAAATTTTTTAAGCAATAATTTTCATCTGATCTTTATGAATCATTCCATTCATGTATTCGTCACTTTAACATAAATACAGTTTTTAACTCGTCATCTTAAAATATTCAACATTCTTCCGATGAGTAATGCAACGATAACAAAAATAATGTTGAACAAATTCAGATGAAAGTCAACATTATCTGAAATGCGCATTAGAACAAAGTGATCTTTGCAAAGAGATGTTTGTTCAATAATTTTCGAAGGAGTAATTTTCTTGTAATCAATACGAATCATTTCATTTCAATTTATTTCATCAGCCAAAAAAATTACGATATATGAGCATAAAAATGATGAGATTCCATTGATAGAAATAAGTCTGCGAATAATTCGCACGACGATGAGAGGAAAAAAATGAGTAAACTCGAAATCATGATAAATGAATAAATAAACACTAGTAGTATCTATTTAATGTCTCGAAACAATACTATGAAATTACTTTCAATTACATGTAACACATTTGAAAATGCCAATCGAACGTATTAATGTTTTTTAATTAATTACCGATCTTGATTTTAAGCAGCTTCTCGAAAAATATTTTTATTCTTTCTGCTTTTATGTAAGCAGAACCTTTACTTATGACGGTGAAGGGATAAAGTATAATTCACGGCGTAAATGATATAAAAGAAATGAATCCTTCACGTGCGCTTTACACGTAAGTACGGCATTGTTCAGTGTAGTGAATGAATTAAACCAGTTGGAACTATTTGTAGATTCTACGAAATAATGTAAATAAAACACATGCAAAAAAGTAAACAGAAACATCAGGAAGTTGAGAAGAGAGTAATGCAAGAGTAAAAACCAGTCTGGAAGGAATTGCATGCGTCGCATAATGATACATCACGCAACAGCGTCGTAATTTTCGCCGATTAAATTGATAACTAATTTAAGATCTAGCTTATGTTCCAGCTCGTGTTGCATGCGAACTAAAACAAGTAAACAGAATTTCAGCAATTTTACTGGTTAAACTCGCTCTAAAATATGAGTTTTTATTCATCCAGTTGAATGAAATCAAAATTAAAGACTTCAAAATTCAATACATTAAATACAAAATAAGACAATCAATAAATGGATTTTAAGTCAATGAGAATTTTTTGCATAGTGGAAATATCTTCTTTATGAGGCAAATGCTGGAAATTTTGCTCGACAGTGCTAGAATAACTTGGTAGTAAAACAATGGAGACAATCATTCAAGTAGAGAGCATGGAATGAGAAACTAACAATATATAAAAATTAAAGTAAACCTACCGAAGTGAAGGTTAGGAAAAAATTTTCTATTGCAAATGAAATCATTGCTCGGGAAAGAAAGGGCAATAAAACAAAGCTCAAAAAGAAATCGTAAAAAAAGAAATGATCCGTTGCCCACGGCATTAATACAATTTGTTCGTTCATCTTTCCGAATTTTTTGACAGCAAATTAATTCTGTTCCAAATGCGCCCTTACACAAAGCTGTATCTCGACCAAGAAACAAATGCATCTGTAGAACTAAGTGTTACTATCAGCTTTTCCTTTTCTTTTTTCTCGGTCACATTTAACATTATGCAAAATTTGGATTTTCGGAAAATTGCAATGTGTTTCTGTCATTCGAGATATTTGCGCATATATCGATAGCAGACAGTTGTGAAATTTTCAACTACATCTTCTATTCTTGAACTAAATTAGAAGAATTTGATAGAATTACTAACGGAAGTTAGCTGAGAGTAAGCCGTACTTAGCTATTTTTTTCTACCTCAAAACATATAGCCATTGTGGAAAAGATAATGTATTGACGGCTGAACAATGCAATCAAAGAATTAAAAATTGAGCAAAGTATTACTACTTGAGAATTTTAATGACTTGAACTTCGATAAAGATCTTATGCTTTTTGTACTTACTCATTTAAGGCATCAGTTTTGTGACTGAACGAAGTAGAACATTAATGATCTTCAGAACTGAATAGCTTGATATTTATTTATGAAACTATGGTATCAGATTTCTTTTTTCTTCATATCCTCTTTTTACTTTATCATCATATAAAATATCAGTAATTTCATATACAATTTCATTATTTTATAATCATTTTAATAATTTATAATTAATTGAAGCTGTAAATAAATAGCTATTAAGCAACGGAACTTTATATTAGCTTCATTTTTAACTCTAAAATTTAAGTATTACGATATATGAAGTTCATTTATAAATTTATAAAATGACTAATAAACGATGAAATCATTCTTCACAATCAAATTTTCTTCACCATCATAAATTTAATTAAAAAGTACAAGAATTTACTTATAAAAATATGCCAATAATGTCTTATAATTGAAATCATTTTTTAACAATTCTATTCACACTTATCTTACAAAATCGATAGTATTACTTTTTTATTTGATTGTTGCGCCCAGAACCCGATTACTGCAGTAGCAAAGCTACACTGCAGAACTTTAGAAGTGATGAACAAACAATTAATTCAGCCTAGATGGTATGAGGTAACATTTTAGTCTCAGTTTATCATTTATTCCGTGACTTATAATCTTTGTGCATTGAGCACCGTCCATTTTAGATTATTTGCAATAGTTTACTTCTCAGTTAAAAAATTACTTCAAATAAGGAAATAAATTCCTGCCAGCTACTGTGCCTTACTGTTCAACCACTACCTAAATCAGAAGTTAAACAATATTGAAAACGTTTCTTCCAATAAGTTCTATCACCATTTGCAACTGCTTTGTGGGGATTTGTGGATTGTTACTGTTTTAAAATAAACAGTTTTGGTTTTGACGAAATTTAAAACAAAAGGGTTTTATATATTAAGATTGAAATTCCTTAAATAACCCATCGTAAAACGAAGAAAAAACTCAAAATCATTTCCTATCTTGAATCTTTCTTCAGTTCTTCCATATAATGAGAATACAGCTTCTACTTCCTTTCATCGATATCTTTTTCCTCGTACCTCTGGATCTTATTTAAAAACATAATCACAGAATTCCGGATAAAACTGCTACTAACTAATTCTAGACTATAACGACCATGAAATACTCCGTTGTGCCACTTCTAGTGTAATTTCGATGACATGAAATTTTTTGAATGAGATCTGCTGCAACAAATTTAGTACAAATTGTCAGTCATCAATTGATCAAGTTTAATTTATTTTAATTGACAAATGCATCAGATCCAATCAACTGCTGACTAATTCTAGCTTTTTAGCTTTTTCTTTAATTTTAGCGTTTTGCAGAATTTTCTTAATTGAGAGCTCTCAAACTAGTGATTCGCGGAATCCGCTCTGACCCGACTTGCGGAAGAGCGAACTCTACTCCTTCCTTTCTCATCGCCTTGTTGAAACATAGCCACCAAGCTAACTTTAATTGCACCTGAACTGGACAAAACCGCTCTGGCAGGCGAAGCAGAGCAAACCATCTTCAACAGACCGCGATGTGAAATCCTCTATTCAACGGACCACCCGAGTGCACCTCATTCGGAAGACCTTTCTATTCAACGGGTTATTTCGATATTTTTCCCATCTTTCCAGCTTATTGGTTGCTTATCAGTATTTCCGATTGCGCTGTACGAGTAGTAATTAAAAATGACCGGTACAGAGCGGAAGGTCTTCCAGGTTAATTTTTATGCTTTAATTCAGTTGCAAGTTTTAAATTTCATCACATAATCACTGCAAGATCTTTAAATAGAATTAATAGGAAAATATGATAATGCAAATAGCTTATCCATGCTATGATGACTGATAGTGGCATGTTTTACCATCTTAAAACAACGGAAGAGATTAATGCAATTGAAAGTGAATTGTCTTCATTAATTTGCAATAATTTTGCAAATTTTGCAACTTACAATATTTTGTAAGTTTTGAGACCACTCGGCCATAAAGCTTTGCTGCTAGTGCAATTTGCCGCAATTTATATTTTTTAAGTTTATCTGTTTTTAAAGATTTGTAGAGATTTAAAGTTTTTTTCCCCAAGAATATATAATTTTTCCAGAAATATTATCCACCGGACTTCGACCCCTCAAAAATTCCACGAGCAAAAGGACAGCGGAACAGACAGTTTATACAACGTGTGATGGCGCCTTATAATATGCAATGTAACACTTGCCATGAGTACATATATAAGGTACATTTGCTTCGATTTCAAGTCTGTTTGTGATAATTTCGGTAATAAGCACGATTGTGAATTAAAAGTGTAAGCTGATCTTGATTTAATACCTTATGATTCCGACTGCTTTTAAACCGAGCATAAAGTATATAAGTAGTATGGAGCAGCAGAGAAAAAATATAGAATGAAATATAAGGATTAGTTGTCAGTTTTTTAGAACTTTTTAATTTTTATCTTATTTCAGGGAAAAAAATTTAACATGAGACGTGAGACCGCAGAGGGTGAGACTTACTTGGGGCTCAAAATCTTCAGATTTTATTTCCGGTTAGTTCTTTTTTATGACTTAATTTTTCCATAGGTTCTGCTATTAATTTTAAAAGTATATGATCTTGCACATTGTGCTTTTCAGATGCCCAAACTGTTTAGCTGAAATAACATTCAAAACAGATTTGGAAAATTGTGACTACCAGCAAGAACATGGAGCAACTCGTCTTTTTGAAGCTTTTAAGCTATATCAACAGGAGGAGAAAGCAAAAGAAACGAAAGAAGAGGAAGAAAAAAAAGATCCTATGAAAATGCTTGAAAAAAGGACGAAAATGAGCCGAGCCGAAATGGAAGCATTGGGTAAATGAACGAATTAATATAATGATCGTAGAGAAGCCACATTTATCATGATAGATACGATAGTAAACATGTTCTCCATCACTGCAGTATCTGTTGGTTTATTTAAACATGAGGTAACTTTCAGTATGCCAAACTTTGAACGGCTGTCAGTGATAAATAATTGCTTGTTGCTTGATTTATTCAAGTTTTATTTCCATTAATGGTGGTACATCGTCATCAGTATTTGATTTACACTGTAATGCTAAAATGAGGAGAGATCCACTGTTTTAAGCAATTTAACCCAATTTAAGTTCATACTGCAACTATCAATAAAAGTGCACTAATTTTTGCAAACTAAAATCTCCGATTTTCAGGTAAATTAGAGGAATTGCAAGAGACAAATAGACGTCATGAAACGTTTGACCCAGATCAATATTTCCAAAATTTAGTCGGGGCTCAAGTAGAAGTAAGTTGAATTTATATATATTATTACTGGTTTGTTTAATATCCATCATAACGTACGTCGAATTTCTTGTAATGTTATCAGCTGATTTTGTTTCAGGCTTTACGTTTGCAGGAAGAAGAAGATGAAAAATTCATCCAGAGATTATACGGAAGAACGAAAGACGGTAAAGTTGTTAAACGAATACTGGATGATGAAAACCAAGATACGCAGTTATCGATATGTGTGAAACAAGAAGTAAAATATGAATCTGTTGAAGAAGACCAGAAACCAAGTTGTGCGTTTGGTGACGTAACGGATTTGAAACCAAATATATCAGAACAAGGTATTGTGATGGCACATAAACGGAAGTCGCAAAAGGAACTTTTGTCAGGAATCGTTGCTGTCAAGAAGCAAAAAATGGGAAGCAATGAACCAATAGTTATTAAAACGGAAATTCATGACACAATTGACAGTTCCGGTGATTTACCAGAATATTCTGCACTAAAAAAGTTTGAAAAGAATGATAAAAAATCACCACCTGCTTCATCAGTACCATCATCTGCTCTGCAGGGCCTAGCTGATTATTGCAGTGATTCTAGTAGTGATTAATTCTTTTTAATGGTGTATATAAAAAACTTGGATAAACACTTATTCAAAAATTGATTTTCGACAATTCTAACTAAAATGACAGTGATTAAACAGTTTAATACCTATTTTGGTTTGATTTTATTTGTTTTATGTTAAGTAGAGAATGGAAAGTAAACAAACAGAGTGATGGATGAGTTCTTAGGCTTTTTTATTCTAACACTGTCCATAAATATTCCAATTGAAGTTTTACACCAATTTTTCAGTTGATTTAATTCATAACGATAATAATATGAAATATAAGTTAAAATACAACGGCAATGTAACAAATTTCGAGCATCTTTGGCCTCAAGAGTGATATATTTCTGAAATTGTTTGTAAAGATAAAATATATCTAGACTCATTTTTTTAATTTTTAAGATTTTTTTTTAAAAAGCAAAGAAAATTTGAATTAATGGAATTCACAGCACATTTTCTAAGAAAGCTATTGTTTTAATACACCTTTGACAGGAAAGTTCGAAGCTTTCTAAATTAGTACCAAGTAAATCAAAGCTAAATTCTAACGGGTTTAGAATGTTCTCAAAAATATAATTTCGACTACTCACAGAAATTGAACTTTCTTAATAAAAAGTTTTAATATGAAGCATTCAAAGATGATTCGTCGGAAATATCGGAAGTATCAGATGAAATAACCATTTCAGCTTCGCCTTCTTCGATTGTTGGTGTGTGGAAATCATGAAGGGGACTATAAAGAACACTTATATCGAAGTCTGTTTTTGACGATCAAAAGGGAAACTTTTACCAATTATGTAGATTCACACTTATCTATCTATCTCACTTTACAGCCAATTCGATAGAAATTTGGCTTACGTTGAACTTTCTGGTGGTAAAACATGAATTCCTTGGCACTCGATATTTCCATGATGCATGGCCGCCATTGGTGTTGCATTCGATGCAGCTACAAGCGTTTCAGGCAATACACTATGCCGATGATGCAACTGGCTTATTTGGCGTAACGTATTTCGTCCTTCTTCCTTTGTCTGGAAATGAATTTGGTGAGCTCTGACAATAAACTGAAATGGATATCACTTATAACTGCATTTATGTGGATTCTGTGAAGAACATACGGTGTCATATTCTAAGCAACGTTGTGCAAATGGAGTTG
The DNA here is from genome assembly GCA_013365365.1 of Cruorifilaria tuberocauda. Classification (NCBI taxonomy): domain Eukaryota; kingdom Metazoa; phylum Nematoda; class Chromadorea; order Rhabditida; family Onchocercidae; genus Cruorifilaria; species Cruorifilaria tuberocauda. The sequence goes on from JABVXU010000086.1 coordinate 71,429, forward strand.
CTGTATCCAAATCGCCCTTCTTCAGATAATATTTAGCAAGAAAAGAACAACATGTTGCAACATTATTCAAATCATCCATCTGAAATAAATTTTATACTAACTCAAAATGAAGTATGTTTAAATGAATACAATATCTTTTCCGAGAAACAGCATGTGAAGTAAGAAGATAGGAAACTTACAAATTCTTCGCCATAAACATTCAAATATTTCTCATAGATTAATGCAGCTTGATCGTTATCGTTACACTTTGCATAAAGTCTATAACAGAAATGACTGAAGTAATACCACATGTATGTAATTAATATAAATAAAGTATGAAAAAATACAATAAAAAAGGAGGAAAATATTCTCACTTTCCAAGCAGCATAAGTGCAGTTCCTTCGACATCTCCAACCTTATAAGCTTTTAAAAAACATTTCTGAGCATCAGGAATTTGACTAAGTCGAACATAAACTTCACCCAATGCAACTAACATACGCGAGTCATCCGGTCTGTAAAGCAGGATATATTGAAAAATGAAGATCGTAGAAGTTTAGCATTTCGAGTCCGTTTACATTGATTCCAATCTCAATCTTTCACGCAAAACGGCTTAGTTGAATCTTGTTTTAGAAAATAACATGTCTGCAGGGTTTGATAATTTTTGGAACAAATTCTATTTCAAACAATTATTTTCATTTACTGTTAGTGTTATGAAGAAAGTAAGTCTTACTTGCATTTGTGTGCTTGCTGGTAGTAGTAAAGCGAATATGACGGCATTTTGAGTATGTCATAAAGTTGGCCCAAACCATACCAGCCGCGATAATCGTGTGAATCAGCTTCTAAACTTATTGAATCCAGTGCAAACAATACCAAATTATATTAGCTAATAATAATATAATAGGTACACTTTGGATTTTAGCATCTTATGTATGCCAAATCAGCAAGGCAAATTACACTTTTACTGTTAATTCTTACAGTACAGCAGCGCGTATTATTGGATGTATTCGAACAGCTTTTAGGTCAAAATTTAATGCAACTCTAAATTTCAGCACTTTTCAATATATAAAAGATAATATATGTAATATTACCAATTGCTTTCCGATATGCGAGGCATGCGGCTGGATTATTCTTTTGTTCCATGAACTCATGTCCAATTAATGTCCACGCTGCTGCATTATTAGGATTGAGTTTGAGTGAACGCTGCAGGAAAACAACTGCTTTCTCATGTTCACCTCTCAAACTATAGTAATTGGCTGAAAAAATAATGAGATATTATGAAATAAAAAAGCATTATTCATCCAACAAGAGATCGATTTTGAATTAGAATAAGGTATTTTTATTTAAAAATTTCCATCTTATGATTTTGCAATAACAAAAAACTAACCTACTATACAACATGTTTCCCAGCAGAATTTATGCGTCTTGAAAAAAGTATGAGCAAGATCAGCCAAATCTGAGCGAAAACCCTGAAAGAATTGGAAAGTTATGATCTAAAACACTCATAAATTGATAAAGAACAATTGGATAAATATAGATTTCAAAACACTTTTTGTTTGCAATTTTTCAAAAATTATTCAAGATAAAGGATACTTACTCGGACATACAAAGAATCAGAAAACAAATGCATCTGCTCCACTCGATATGGATCAATTTTGCGTACTTTTTTGAAAAACTCTAATGCCATATCATGTTCTGAACTAGAAATTATAAGAAAATTATAAAAGCAATCGAATTATTTCAATATTCCTAAAAGAAATTTGTCAGTTAATAACCTTGCATATTATTTAACGAAGCGGCAACTTGGTTCATAATGTAAGGCATATTAGGGAAACCGCATTTCCTTAACTTTTCATATTGTTCCAACGCATTTTTGTGCAACTGAAATCGAGAAAGTACCGCAGCTTTAAAAAATTGATACATCCAATGCCCATCCGCAGAGTAGGTTTCCATTTCAGCCTATAACTGAAAGTCATTAAGTATAGATTTTGAACAAATGCTAAATAACCTGTTTAAATCAAGTATTAAGTTCGTTAGCGAAGATTCTATACCATGTGTAGTTCAAATAAAAACATAATTGATTTCCCAATACGGACGTTTAATTGCACAGTAGGGAAAAACTGCCAAAAACTGTTTAGGCAAAATATTTGTTACTTTTCTCAAATTCATCTTACCTCGTCCACGGAATCTACAAGCATGATCAATTCCTCCCATGAAGGCCACATAGCTCGATTCAAAGAGATAGACTCAAGGAATGCTTCCTTTGCTCTCTCTTTTAACTTCAGACTACAACGCACCTTTCCAAGACTGCAAAAATTATTCTTTATTTGGGATGTTCGAAACTACGATTATTTTTATTTGATTTTCCAAACAATATGAAGTGTCTTCCTTACAGTTTCTATGTTAAAATTTCAATATTTTTTTATAAAGAAAAATAGACTAACATATACAAAAGAAATGTATCGAAATATTCCGGATGATCACTACCAAGCAGACAAAGTTCATTATGAAGTTCCTTAAATTCAGAATCGTCGTACTCCACCCGACCAATTGAATCTGCTTCAGTTTCAAGTCGGTTATATTCATAAGCCTGTTTTCGTATTATGTAAAATTTATTAATATTACAAAAATAAACAGTATTGCAACATATCGCAAATATTTTCATGTGTGTTCTTCATTCGATTACGGAATGAAATAAATTGAACAAATGACTTGTTAAAATGCATAGTAATTGTAATTTATTGATAGTTCAGAAATTCACTTCGCAAGAATAAAATGTACACGCAAAATACGTTCCGAACACTATTTTTTCTTCCTTACAATAATCAATATTTTCTTGTATCTCTTTCAAAATTCGGAAGTTCGTCCTAACAAGTAATGCAAATTTTGTGAATTAAAAAATGGAAAATTGCTAACCAAAAATCTCGTCCAATAATACATGAAACGATCGTACGATGATTTATCTTTTATTTTTTTCAAGAAATATGCAGCTCTGCAAAACTCTCGTTTTTTGATTAAAGCTCTACCTATAAAAATTTAGCGATTTTAAAAACTATTAACGATATACAAAAGAAATGGTCGCAACCAAACTAATGACGAAAGATTTATTAATTAAGAAATCAATTCCATCCTGAACCTAAATAATTTAGAGTAGCTTTTATAAAACCACAATCATGAACTAAAGTTCATGCTTAGAAGAGTGGTATCGAAGATTGCCATTAGGGAAATGATACTTGACGGTGCTGCATCATCAACGTAAAACACAGTCATCAAAGTGAAGGGTACTTTGCTACTAACATTTCATACAAAATCTTACATTTGAATTTCCCATCTTTTAATGAAATATCAGAAAAACGTACCAAAAGCAGAAACTTTAGCCAAATGTGGCTCGGTCGTAATACTATCCATCTCTGGTGTTTCTGATTGTGCCTTATGCTTTGCATAGGAATTATGCCAATCCTCACTCACATAAAATAGCATTTCGCTAGCCCTATAAAAGTTAAACTAACATTCGATTCGTTACCCACAAATCGACAGCATCAATATCAAGGAGCCAAAGTTGATAAAATTCAGCATATTAAAAAATAAAACTAGTAAAATTATAGAAGTTACAGATACAAATTAGTTTAAATTAGAAAAATAAAAAATTCAAACCATTGTTCTGCGTCCACCAAACACCTTATTTCAGACTCCTTAACAAGCCAGTGAAGATCGGCTAAAACGGTAACGCCATCGATTCCCAAACTCATACTATAAAACCGAAAGCAAACAGTTTTCCTTCCACACTCACTCAAAATAGAAAAGCATTCGACAATCAGACCTAACTGGTCTGAATGCAACAGTCTGCTCGTACATTTCCCATACAGTGCAAAATTCGTATAAATCCAAACCGGAGTATTCTATACGACACAAAAAGTGCAAGGATCCCTTATATTATCCATATGAAACTGTAACTTCAATCTGAACCCCGGTAGAAACCATTTATCTTTTGAAGAAGTTACAGTATAAATATAAAGCCAAAACACTTCATGAGTACCCACCTAAATGGTTATGTAAGTTGAAAATGGTTTTCTTTGATATATAATCCTTAATAGTAATAACATTCTGCCTTAGCTAATTTGGTACCTATCATTCCCTTTATTGTCATCAACCCTCACCGCCCTATATCAATCACGAAGATACTAGGATATAATTTAGCGATGACTCATTACACAGGAATTAGAAAAGAAATATTAAATCAGAGACTAGAAGTTTCATTCTTCAGTATACATTTTATCAGTTCTATAAGCTTAGAGTTATTTTTTAAAAAATCTTGTATGAAAGTGAAAATACCTCAGGCATTTTCCAGAGACAATTCATTTCGATTTCAAAACTGAAATTGAAGAATAACAACCATAGTCCAAATTCATAAAACTAGGAATACTGTTCATATTCTAGATATTTATATAATATTATCTTGGTAGCTTTGCTTTTAACTTATACACCAATATTTTGTCTACAAGATTTACGATATAATCCCATAAGAAATGCAATAAAAATAAAAGCATTAATTCAAAACAGTGAATAGTTGTAATTTTGTTAAATTACAACAAATAACAAAATGCGTCAATGACATTGAGAAAGCAATTAAAACAAACGATTTCTAATCGTGAAGTAGCAGATAAAATTTACAAAATAATGGATTTGAACACTTTTGTAAAATAATCAAGGTATAACAACTTAAATGATGAAAAGAATATGAATGACAAGAGTTAATCTCTCCAAATTCTGCCAGTTTCACACTGTTGTGAATTCTTTATACTGTGTTGAAGTTATATGAATTGAAAACAGCGCGAAAATTTCCATAAAGTCAGTTTGAAATACAACTTAAGTTTTTCACATTGTCAAAAAATCACCGGTCAATTCAGAACAAATTTCGAAAACAAGTAAAGACATATCTAATATTGCATAGAAATTATAAAAGAAACTACTTTTCCTACCAAATTTCCAAGTTCTTTTTAAGATGTCAAGTTCGATTCATAAAGAATTAAATTGATTTTTACAGAAATCAAATAGCTTCGAAAAGCTAAAAATTGAAAAAATTATATAGAAGAATAAAATAAACAGAATATCTGAAACGATCAAATAACCATCATGAAACTTTATGACAGAATGAATTTGGAAATCTGAAAATGGCAACAATGCAACTAATCCTTTCCATTTACTCCTTTTGAGTCCTGCACGAAAGTTTTCAGTATATTGTGGGAAAACATCATCATTATATTCGAACCGTATTGAAATTGCAAGTGCAGCTCTTAGAAACAAAATTTACAAAAATTTGAAATATAATTTCGTCTAAATTATATTATTAGCAGAAAATAACGTAACAAACAAATAATGTATCATTTCTTGCAATAATCTGTCCATTTCAAATCACATTCTAATTCAATATCGAGCACAGAAACCATTGATCCTTTTCGAAAAATGAGCAGATTTCGTCCAACAATACGATATTTCACAGAATGCAAACCACTAATGCGATCTCTTTTGCGAGTCATCTAAAGATAGTCAGTTTAGATGAGTTACATTTAGTATAACCTAAAACAAAGTGGCAATAATTAAATTACATTGGGGTATTCAGAAAATAATAAAATTAAAGCTTACTTGTTTTTGATTCCCGTATTTCTTGAAATCTCTCCTCCGCAGTTTTGGGTTGTGTATGTGGCGAAAAGTATTGGAACGATCTGTTGTCAAATTCACCGGTCTTTGCAAAGATGAGAGTAAATTCGCATCTCTTAAAGCAATCTTTAAAACTAAGAAATTCAGAGAGCCACTTTCTACTAAGAATATTTCATTAGATATTATTCTTATTTTCATGAAATTTGTTTTCTTATTTCCGCCTACGGTTTAATTCACTACACTAATACAAAAAATATTCTCACCTTAAACGAAGATAAAATTCATCGTCTTCCAGACCCCATCCCCAGTACTTATTTGACATACCATTTATCATTTTATAGTCAGACGTTGTCAAAAGCAAAATACCACCAACAAATTTCGTGTAATTATATCTATAAATAAAAGAATAAAGGAATGAAAAAGTGAAAAATCTTATTGATATTGTTGGCAAGTAAAAAAAACATATTATGAAATTACTTCGGATGATATTCCGGAGAAGATATGTGTCGAATAATACCTTTTCCCGGATATGAATAATCTAACTGTGGATTAAGAGGTAAAAGATCGACATCATGCATAGCTAAATAATCACATCCAACCTAAAGTAAGGAAACTTGAACGCTAAAACGCTTTAAATCATTTCTTGTTTTATTCAATGAAAAGCAAATGGAATATTAAAAAATGAGAAAAGAAATATATATATATATATATATATTACATATATAAATATATATAATATATATATATACATGAGAAGAAGATACAATATATATATATTGTATCTTCTTCTCATGCAGCAAGAGAGAAACAGAAGAACATGTAAAGACAAAAGAATATATAATTCTATCAGACAAAAACGAAACAATTACTCGATCAGCTTCATACCATCCAACATTAATTAGAGATGCTCGATTGAACCTTAATGAATCAGTCTGATTTAAAACTATTATTTTATGAAGGACACTTTGTTCATTGAGAAAATCATCGATATGAGGAACGAATATTTGTAGTTCCGCCTCACGGTCACGATACGGCACCAATATGCATAGCATATGAGTTGGAATGACAGTTGCAAGTGGCACATGCCTGAATATATTAAAAAATTGGTCACTCGAGTACCATTATTTAGTCTCGATTTCATCTGAGCCCACTAATTTCACAAAAAAAAAATGATTTACGCACTATTGATCTTACTAACGCAATACAATGAAAACTTACCAGTGAAAAAGCTGATAATCTGAATCAACGTAATTCTTCCAGCTTGCCATAACAAATACAATGAAAATTATTACACCGATGATACAGATCCAACTGGGAGGCTTCTTTATAGATTTCTTTTTCCTCACGACTTAAAAACGTACTTTTGGTATAACAAGGTTATCTAACACATGATGAACCGCGAAAACAGCACAAATTCTTCAGAGGTTTCGGAAAACAGGTTTTTATGATTCAATTTTAAGCAAAGATAAGCAAGAGAGAGAGAGTTGAGACTAGACAAATCAAAAGCAAAGAAAGGAACCTTAATCTGGAATAATTTTGAAAAGAAAAACTAACCGCTGAATATTTTCCTTTTCAGATATCGAATCTGCATTTGAAAATAAAACCATCACTGAAAACAGATATTCTAAAAAATAGGGCATCAAAGCGCAAATAAGAGAACAGTTTAATAGATGAGCTTAAATATGTTCATTGAAGTTTGATCTGCCGTAATCTTCCGCCTAAAATGATATTGAGGCCTATTTCAAACCACATCAGTAGCATTATGTATAGAAAACTTGAAAAATACTCTGAATTAAATATCGATGTCGAAATAACTTATTACGACATGAATAACCATGATACACTCCGTTATATCCGGAATACATTCGAACAACGGAATTTTACGATTTCTTGGATGCCGACAAATCTCCACACGTAACATCACTCTCCCAACACTGAACATTAGTGCATTTATTACGAACCAATCCAGTACTAAGAAATTCCGGCCTTTTACTTTTCTTCAACAATTTCAATCTCAAATAAAAATCAGTACCATATCCCTCAAGTCATATGAAGTTAAAAATTAACGAAATAAAACTTAACCCTCTGAGAAGTCCGTTTGGATCTCCCCAAATATATCTCTGTCCGATTCGCTCGGCAAACTATTGTAAGAAGTTTCCCGCCCAATTAAATTTGAACAGTCTTTACATATATGAGTTAATTTCAAGCATTCCGAATCGCTCTGTTCTCTTCTTCGCCAAAACAAAAATCTTATTTCAGCTGAAACAAGAACGCTGTCCTCCAAATGCACTCAAATAGCTTTTTCTTTAAAAAAAAACAAAGATTAATAAATGCCATAAAATGTAGTAGGAGAAACAATTTTTACCTTTAAACCAGTACAAAATAAACAATAGATATTGCTTACTAGTTAAAGAAAGGGAATGAAATGTAAAAGACACCGAAAGTTTCACAGAAATACCAGCATATAAAATTTTACCTAACAAAATGTTACCAGTTCAGAAATTTCCAATTCAAATCCTACAATTTACAACAGATGATAGAGCTGAATCAACTGAAATAACTTCCGAAAAAATTAAAGGATAACATGAAGTGAACTTAAAATATTCTCCAAAAAACATCCAACAACACAAAGTATTTTCAAAATTCTCTTACAGGTAAAAGTTTTTGAAACAAGTTAAGGAAATATCTAAAAATTATTTAACAGATTTAAGGACATATTTTTACAAATTGATAAAAAAAAACAAGCCAGCAATAAGTAGAAGAAAACACGAAGTGGCACATACGTAAGGCGAAAACCCGATAAACACAAATACTTTATAAGAGGGACAAATATAAACACAAAAAAAAAGCAGAAAACCTTTAGACCTCACACCTCCATTTCAAAATTGGAAAACTGGAACTTCAAGATTTACATGAACGTAAATAACTACTCCTTTGTTTCCCCACAATAAAATATTATTTTGGCAATCAATGATAACAATAAAATACTGGTTTGCTAATAGGAGATAAGAACTTAACACCATAGTAATCGACTCTGATTCTTAATTTTTCAACACAGACCAAAATCTTGAACATTTTCCCGAATCAAACTTTGGAAAGAATAATGGGAAGCAACTAAAAAAAGTTACCAGCAGAGCATTGGAAGAACAACTCTTTAAAACGAAAAAGTTATACCTATCTTTTAACTCTAAATTTTGGAAGGATTCTCAAACAACTATTATACATGAAAATAATCATCAGAAGTGTTGTTACAAAAATTTTCCCTATGTAAATGACGATAATATAAAAAAGGCCGGTAAATAGTTATTTCAAAGCTATTTACACAAAAATAAATACAAGCAAATTTTGAAGGAAAGACAAGAAGAACAATTCAAAAGACAATGATCACATTTAAAGTCACAAAGGAGTAGTAGTTGATAAGTCTTAGGTACGAGAGTAAAAAAAGTTTCAGATACTTTATTGAAAACAGAAATTCGAATGTATTTCAAGAATAAAAAAAATCCCAAATCAATTGCCACCATTAAACAAAATATTTTTAAAAAATAATTTAAAACGCAATACACCGGTATAAAAATCTTAAGGATGATGAAACCAATCCATTAATTATTATGATCAGGAATCGTTGGTGCCGTTTTCGAATGGCAGCATGTTTTGTAGATATTAATTATCGTTGTATTTTGCGTACTTTCAATCTCTGTACAACAGCGCAGTAATCTATTTAATGAATCACGTCGTCGTTTACGCTCTCTTGTTTTGACCACTATTTTCAGACGCTCATTACTTCTTAAAACAAAAATATATACTGCAATACTGAGCTTTCACTTTTTTTGAAAATAGATCAATAAAACTTGTCAAAAACAGGGATGGAGAAACACACCCTAGAGAAGTGGCTGAGTTATGAAAATGAGAATGAGCAGCTATAGCTAAACGTGTAGTATCCACTGTAACACAGTCATGCAGCTCCAGTTCGCTTATCCTGGGGCAGCACTGGAAAACGATAAGATCAAAGCATTAATTACAACGCTTAAATATAAACACGAACATGTTTATATTTAACCAAAATAAAGTCATCACATTTCTGATCAATATTCTTATCGTAGATACAACGAAACTTGAATAAAAATTTAGAAACTTTACCTGAAATAACTGCACGAAAGTTAGTACATCAATGCAAGCTGGACATATGAAACGTCCATCAACGCTATATATCAAGGTAAATGAAATGAGCGATGGTAGAGCACGAAATATCGCACATAGCATATTGCTCGAAAGATTGCGTACGATAGCTAGTCGAAGCCTGAACATCAAGCTTGATTACTAATACAAAAAAAGTTCTCCTAATCGTAATGTCAAAGTTCCTTCGATCTAATGCAACTAGAAATGTAATGAAACATTAATCATGAACAAATATTTCTTTCATCAATTACTTTCGATCATTCCAAACCAAGAAACATATACTGAATTTTAATTTGAACTATAAATAAACCTGAAGAGATCTGAGTGAAGAAATGCTATTACTATGATCCGAGCTAGCGAAAATGAACCATCTTACATAATTGTTTATCGCTGTAGGAATGAAGAAGCGGAACAAATTACTCAACAGTAAATAAGCATACATTGTCAAATTATTCGATAAGGGTGATTTCGCCAATATCTGCGGTAAATCAAATGGTAGCGCACATGTCCATAGCGATAAGTGCGTTAGCGTTGAAAAATAAGCGAGTGCTTGTAAAGCTCGTGTTCCAAACCATTCCGTATTGTTATCCAACAGCGCAGCAATTCGCAAGTTCAAACGTTTCAATGCACGTGTCATTCCAATCATGCTTAAATCACATTAACAGTATATGAGTGAAATAGTCTTTGATTTAAATCTCACAGTGGAAATAGGCACTAACCGTAAATTATGATATATTTTCTCTTCATTTACTGGGTAATTGGTATCGAATGAGATATCAAGTTGTTCAAGCTCCAGATATACATCCCCCAAATAAGCAAAGAAGTCAATTACAAATTCAGGGCGAACATATTTGCATTCATACTGTAGAGCAGATCCTCCAATCGATGAACTACTGCTGACACCAACATTGGCTGGCTGAAAGTTTTTATTAAGTTAAAATTGAGAACAAAATGAAGGAATATAAATTAGATTTAACTGATATCAACTACATCCGACCTGCTTCAATAAAAGCGAATAGATCCTCATGTGAGGACTATTGGGAAACAAAGCTGATACGTTTGCAGGCATTGTATAGCAATCCAAACGAAAAGAGCGTAACTCTGTCATCGAGCGAGCCACAGCGCTGAAAGCCGTAACACATCAAATAATATTAAATAAATAGAATCCAGCAATTCATCATATTAATTACTTCTTCAAATACGTGTTGAACTTGATGAACTCAGTGCTAATAATATGGTAATTTTATTGGACGGAAAGCAATTTTTTTGTATGTAGGAGAAACAGAGTAAGCTTTCAAAATTGGAATTCAAAACATAGATTACCGCATCCCATTATAAAGTTCATCTTGAGCCTGATAACTAATACTGAGAGATTGGAGTTGGGCTAACTGATGGCTATATTCTTTGAGCAAATTTGTCATTGCACAGCCATTTACATCCGTTATCAAACGCAATTCACGCAAATTTACACATTTCTGACAGATGCTGTAAACATTTTGTTTGAGATTATAAATGCAAGAATAACGCCTGCGCAGAATATAATGTTGAAATAATTCTTACAATTATTAAATATCTAATAAAAAAGAAAGTCCATGGAATGATTTCTTTAAAATTTTTAATGCATGTGTAAACTACCTGAACAATACATGTCTACCAATATTAATATGAGGAATAAAGAAATCGATGTAGCGTAAATAACGTCCGCATTTCTGTAAGAAACCACAAACATGATGGTCATCAATTGGCCGGATTTGGAAAGAATTCGTTACGGTCGATGGAATATCAGCGAAGGTAATGTTCTGCCACGATATATTTAACAATCTTTTCCACATTACCGATACACGCTCCAAACGTACGCGGCATCTATAATTTGTATCAAGACAGTCTGTAAAATTATACCGAATAAGCATCGAACTTGAATAATTAAATTAACGAATATTTATAACGAAAAATATAACATATTGGATATAAAGTGAGCAATCCGATAAGTCGAAATGAATATATGAAAAACGCATAATCTTATGAAAACAAAAAAAAACTAACTTCAAAGGTAAATAAGACAAAATTTTCTTCTGAACATTCAAGGGAAGCTCAGAAAAAGGAAAATAATTGTCTCTAACGAAACCATTACTATCACTGTTATTCTTCGTAGTTACTATCCCTTTTGACGATGAATTTAAAGATTGTAAAGATGAAGTAGACGGTGTCGACTGCAACTCCACATTCTAAAAATAATTAATATAAATTAATACTTTATAAAAAATTCATGCAGTTTGAAATCAGCTTCATCACGAACATAAGACCCTAACAGCATTATTGTAGACGGGAATCAAATTGCAGAATTCTACGGATGAAGTGAACTTAGGACAGATAGGAACAGTTAAAAATCACTATAATTTCTTATTTTATATGCACTTTTTAATTTCCAAAAATCTTTAATAGTCCTAGTATACGTCTGGTAATAAGTTAATAAAGCACCTTTCACACCTTGAACTTAATAATGTTTCATCATTAAATAAAGAGACTGACTTCTACATCTTCGATGTTTCTTTTTCGCCTACACTTTTTCGTCACCATTTTTTGTTTATTACTTCGTCGTCTTAGTTGTGTTGCTTTCGTTTTTCGTTTTTTTACCACCATTTTATTGTTGTTTAGTGAAATCATTAAATGAAAAGAAACAATTTGCTGGATCCATATCGATGTATTTCAAGATAACGATCTGGAAATTGACATCTCAATACTCTCACTTTTTCTCATGGAACTAAATTTTCCACAGACTACGGCGATTTTAATGATGCAATTTGACAGCTAATGGATTAATGATATTTACTTGAAATACCACAGTTGCATACTTTGGGGATATGTTCATTTAAACTTCTGATTTACAACGATACTTATTGACTGCAACTGCGCTGAGACTAATATAGTAAGTGATAAAAAATGCATCTTCCATATTACCTTTCCAGACCTCATTCTCTAATGAATTTCGTCAAAGTCCAAGAGATAATAAACAGCTGATCCCAAATATTCGCACTTAACTTTCAACGCACATCCAATTTTTAACAAGATGTGGTAAATTAGACCGCTACTAACCCACCGCGGGCATAAACGTTAATAATCTTACTGTTTGTTTTATGATTAACGTTTAACACCACGATTATTCAGAAAAAAGAGCGAAAAGAACGAGATGTTCATTTCTACAGTTTCTAGCACGGCACCGAACCTCTCGTCTCTATCTGATAGGAATGTAATCTCCGTAATCATTGAAACCTTTCTCATCTCCGTTACAGACGAAAACAGAAAGATTGCCCTCAGTTAAATCACCAGAAACCCCGCATAACCACCCCAAAACACAAATTCTCAACCCCTACTCCTCTCAGTTCTGTCTAACACTGATATAAAACGCGACGCATTGCACCGCTTGTAAGCCATTCCAATGAGCTATAAACATGGGCGTTACCGTAATGCTCTTCGATTTTTGGTCATTGCGATGTTTGTCATCTTGTCGCATGCGCTTCTTTTTCGTACTTATCATTGCATCTGAGTGGTTGTGCAGATGTCAGCGTGCCTCTCGAGGTATCACACCGAGATTTCCTGAGAAATTTTAAGGATCTACTGGTGTTAGCAAGAGTAAAATTTTTTCTTTACGAACATTATAATCTTTTTGTATAATAAAAAATGCTATCTACATTTTTTTCTTCAATGCGTAAACCATCCTAATGATTATCTCATTCTATTGAGTTTTCGCGTGACCTTACTTAGTATGCATAGAATTTGGTTCTCAGCTTGCTTACCGAAATAATATTTTGTTCTCCTTTCATATAAATGTGGAAGATATTTGAGGTATGGGCATCGGTGTTGCGCGATGATTATCTTGATAAAGTAGTACTTTTGTACCAAGACTTCTAATATTTACTTTGGAAGAAGGAAGACTGAAGAGTTAATAACTTTTTTATCCGTTCTAAATTTCCCTACTTAAAATTGGGGCAATTAAAAAAATTGACAAATAGAAAAGATTTTTAGCGAAATTAACAGCAAATAAACAAAGAAGAGATGAACCCGTTTGTTCAAGGGTAATCGTGGTTTTGGAGAAGTGTTGTTAAAAATGTACTGGAAGATTATTTTAGAAACTCGATATGTCAGCTAAAGAAATATATGAGCCTACGGCAGATGCGGAAAATGCGATATATGGACCCTTCTTCGGTACACTTGGAGTATCCGCTGCAATGATGTTTGCGGCAGCCGGATCAGCCTGTGGCACAGCAAAATCGGGAACAGGCATTGCTTCCATGGCTGTTACACGCCCTGATCTTGTTATGAAAGCCATCATACCTGTTGTAATGGCTGGTAAGTTCTTCATGCTTTGTATTTGAACTCTTAAGAGTTTTGTTGGGTATTTATCGATGTCGAAGAAGTATAGGATCTGGGATTTTGTGTTTCGTTTTTAAGTCTCAAATATTATTTTTGCCATTTAAGTCGCAAGACTTTTTGTAAAACATTGGAAAGCGTGATTTCTCACCATTAATAATATCTACGTTTGCTTTCGTGAACTTTTCAATATCCACATTCCCAAATACAATAGTCTTATATTTAAATAAGTTTCGTAAAAACATATGGCTAAGAAATACGGACGAAATGATCAGACCGAAGCTGTTGATATTGTCAGGACAATCTTTCTTTTTTCCAGTGAGAAAAAATTTTTTTTTCGTATTTTCTGGATGTAGGAATAACTTCAAGAAAATTTGTAATGTGTCGACAGATATTTTTAGGTATTGTTGCAATTTATGGATTGGTGGTTGCTGTGATATTTGCTGGTCGTGTAACATCATCTGCTGATGGTTTTACAATTGATCAGGGATTCAGTATATTTGCTGGAGGTCTGGTGTGTGGTTTATGTGGTTGCGGCGCTGGTTACGCCATTGGAATTACCGGTGAAGCTGGTGTTCGCGCGTTATCACAACAGCCGCGTTTCTTCATAGGAATGATTTTAATTCTTATCTTCGCTGAAGTACTTGGTCTCTATGGCATGATTGTCGCTCTGATCCTGGGAGCAACATAACACGTCATCTTTGGAGAATTATTAGATGGGAAGAAAAAAAAATAAACTTACTTTTACATATTTAGAAAAAGAAGGCTGGAAGTGGATATATTTTGCTTAAATTGAATACTTTAATTATTTGATGATTGATCTCATTAAAAATAGAACAGAGTTTACTTGATATTCTGGAAAATATGAGAAAGGCTTTTTTATTAGTATAATGATTCTACTGTAATTTAGGAAATACATTATTGGTATAAAGTATTGAATATACTATTCTAGATTGAGAAAGTAGCAATATGTTGCTTGTAGAGACCTGAAGGGGTTTTCTTGGTTGTAATTTATAATGTCAGGTTTGTTCACTTCTACTTTTGTTGCATTTGTACATAGATTCATACATCATGCTTCAGTAAAATTGTGATATCACACTACCCTATCTTAGTTATCGTTTACACGTGAAGCTTTATAGCTTATTTTATTTTATATTATTTGAATTGTTCCGAATTTAAAGTTGTTTTGAAATTGATTATTCGAAGTTAAAAATTTATGCGGTAGTGCTACATATGGCGATACATAGTTAGTTATTGAAGACTGTTTGTCTTTCCCTGTGATGGTAAAGCATGACCATTACTTTGATACTTCGATTATTTGAGGTCGCATCATGATTTGAAGAACGTTATTGGCTTCAGTTGGAAAGCAAATATCGAATCATGCTTCAGTGAACAATTTGAGCTTTGAAATATGAACTACATGCATTCCGTAGTAGTTGGACAGTTTTGCAAATATAATTTTTATAAAATTTCTTGCTCCTACTTGATAGATGAATTCTTGCTATTAATGGATTGATATTATTTACTTGGTGTGCTCCCCTGATCACGAAACTGTATCCCGACTCTGTTGTGAATAACCTTGTTTTTATGCACGCTTTTTCGCTCATCTTTCTGAATCCGCTCACATGCAATATCGTAATATATTTATTTTCATTATCGATCCTCGTACTCATGTGCAAAACATTTGCAGGAAATCGTACTCATCAGCTCTATTTGGCAAACGTTCGCTAATTTCTGCTTGGCTAATCGATTAGGATAGCCTAAAAATAATTTCAGAACTTTTTTGGATCAAAAAGTCTATGCTGAGAATTCACTTCTTTTCTTCAGAAGCTACTGTGTAATCATAAGAAGGGGAGTTTCCAGTAGTAGATTTTCTTCCTAACAATTTGTCCTACTGGTATTGCATTTCTTCCATTGCAGTAATGAATTTATTTGCTATGAATTATTTATGAGCTTATTGAATGATAGTGTAAAGTGTTATATTTCTTTAATGTAAGATTTAGTTTTGTAATACTTTGAATGCTGAATTGTTGACTTTTCTCAACAGATGGCTCTAATTTCAATATTTCTTTGTTAGTGAAATATATTTCAGTGTTCAACGAAAAAGGTAATTCCCTTTAATTATCATTATCATTGAGATGAAATTTTGCACCACTTGCAATCTCCATGACCTTTTAAGTCGAATATGTTAATAATGTATGGATTATTTCACTTTTAGTTACTATAAAAGGCATGTTATCTTTCTTTGCTTGATATTCAACAGCCTGGAGAATATTTTAGGGAATCCAAATTATTCCTTGGAAGAGAGTGATATAGCTATCGGTTTTGACCGATTGTTTTTTAATTTGTTTCTCTCATTTTCAGTTTAATACGTAACAATTTGCGCACTGCGAAATAGAGGAGAATTATTTCGAAAGAAAAAACAGTCGAAAATTATTTTGCTTAATAAAAATACTTAAAGTGAAAATAGTACTTTGCAATAAATATTATTTGCGTACGATGCTTTTTTAAATCAGTTGGTGGGCATTGTATTCCTTTGTGAATAGTGAGTCAGACCACTCATCACATTTTTAATCGTTTGTGGAGATACCTATCTCTGTTTTATATTTCATCCGAATTTTCTGTGCACTCATATATAAAAATTTCAGAACCAGATTTACTGTGCGATACTTTTAGTGCTGAAGAAGGACATTGTCATTACAAGAGAGATTTCAGATTCAAAACTTGAAGAGATGTCGTACGATTTGATAGCAGCGGAAAGTCCAGCATATTCACCCTTCTTTGGATATATGGGAGCGGCGTCAGCGCAGATATTTACCGTACTCGGCGCAGCCTATGGTACTGCGAAGTCAGCTGTGGGTATCTCGAGTATGGGCGTGATGCGCCCAGAATTAATCATGAAATCTGTCATTCCGGTCATCATGGCTGGCATTATCGGTATCTACGGTCTTGTCGTGAGTATTATGTTCGATTTTCTATAAAATAAATTAATGCATTTAATTATAGGTAAAACTACTAGTGGTTGCCGATCTTTATTTATCATTAAATTTCAAAATGTTAGGATTTTTACAAAATGTTGTTCATCTTCTGGAGAATGTTGTATGATTCTTCATTTCTTTAGATCATTATTATAGCTAGTTACGGAATCTAGGAATGTTTGATCCAAGCAAAGCAGAAGGCATTTTTTAATTTCAAGAAATTAGCGGTATTGTTATTTCAAAAGAATGCAGCAGGTGTAATTTTTCTCATGTTACAGGTGGCAATGGTACTAAAGGGGAAAGTGACGAAAGCTTCAGAAGGTTATACTTTAGATAAAGGATTCGCTCATTTGGCTGCCGGTCTTACATGTGGTCTGTGTGGCCTTGGTGCTGGTTATGCCATAGGTATTGTGGGTGATGCGGGAGTGAGAGGAACCGCTCAACAACCACGGCTTTTCGTTGGCATGATTCTCATTCTGATCTTCTCTGAGGTAGGTATTATCTCTTTATTGATGTGTTGTTTCTATTAACTTTTCCTGTAAGTTAGGGTGATTATCAGTAATTTTTTCATGTGCATCAAATTTCAAATGAAATGAGTTTATATAGTTGGATGACGACAGAAATCTCTTTACTGTATCGAATAGTTTTGAATAGTTTGAGTAAAATTTGATATTCTGTAGTGGTGATAGATTGAAACAGATTAAATTTTCACTTTTTTTGTAGTAGTTCCCATGTGGAAATTATTAGTTTATATTTTAAATCAAAATTATGTCGTGGGAAAAAGTAGCAAAAGCAGTAGTTTTTTAGATTTTAAAAGAAATGATTCTTGTTAACTCTATCCAGTATGAAATACTAAACAATAATTTACTCAATAACACATTTTGGCCATGTGGAATAAGAGGAAGTTTTTTGCGAAAGCAAAAAATAGGGGAGAATTTTAAAAAGGTAGAATTTGTATAAAAAGTTGCTAAAAAAGTTGTTTCAGTTTTTGTTTTGCGCGCTGCCCATTAATTTTGATTTATTCAACTTTATTGTTAGTGTCTTACCTTAACCTTCAACTTCTTAATCGTTTCAGGTATTGGGTTTATATGGCATGATTGTGGCTCTAATCTTGGGAACATCGTAAGAAATTGTAGCGGTCTATTTTTCGCTTTGCTATCTAAAGCGCTTTTGGTACTGTTATTTTTGTTCAAAAAAATACTGTCGTTGTAAATTTATAATTGCCCGTTTAGCTATTAAAAGTCTTTGGTTGAGAATAAAATGATGTGAATCAATAGGTATTGTGGTCAATTTCTCACACTTTCATTTTGTTGTTTTGTGAAGTATTAGTATTGTAATTAAATAGATTTTAAAGAGTTCACAGTATCGCCAATCCAGTTTGATTTTTTCCGACACAGTATCACCATTTCAATTTGAAGTTTGCAAACCTCAAGTCCTATCACTGTGCAATGAGTTTATAATTATTTTTTTTAAAATTGCCGGTAAAGTTATCCATTAACTTATCACCTCATTATCTTATTTCACTGGATTTTCGTCATCACGATCTATTCTGCTAATCTTCGGAACTGATTTGGCGATATCTTTTAAGTATCTGCAGTGAATTCTACAGTTTATAGTGCATTCATAATCGTAAATTATTTTCTCATGTTGCACAGTGGCTGGGTTACTAACTGGTCCTGCATTTCTCTTAAGTGAAATTTTTTGGCGACAAATTTGATATTCTGTGGTGGTGATACAGACTACATTTTCACTTTTTTTTGTAGTAGTTCCTATGTGGAAATTATTCAGTTTATATTTTAAATCAAAATTATATCGTAGAAAAAAGTAGCAGAAGCAGTCGTTTTCTAAATATAAAGAGAAATGATTCTTGTTTACTCTGTCCAGTTTATTAGCTTCTGTGAAATAAATGTTTTCCCAGATTATTGTCATTTTATAACAAAGATTAGGATTTGTGAATGCGATAGTTGCGGGAGCTATTTGGGCAAACATATACGATCTGATGCCTCATTCATATCTGGAGGATATTATTGAAGAAGTCGATACCTATATCGTTACTTTCCCGTATTTCATCCTTACAGCGATTATAAGACTGATCTTGGCATCAGAATTATGTAACTAAATCTTTAATATTAATGATTTATGAAACTTTATCAATCCTTCCAGTCTGGAATTGGAAGTTCAATTTTTCATGGATGCTGAGGTGTTATACGGCTTTCAATTTCAAACATCCAGACATACTACTATTTTTTTTTTAGAAATGATACTGAAGTAACTGTTTGTTTTAATTAATAGTAATTATATTCTCAATTTTGGAGTTTGTTAACTTCAAAACATGGGATTATAACTAACTTGACAGTTATTTAATAAAAGTTCATATAAATTCATTCAATATCATTTCGATTCCATTTTTAAATTATCAAAGTGATCCTTTTTACATTGTTAGCTTCAAGTTAGTTTGTATTTGGAATCTTTCATTAAATTATGAGGTGGATTTTGCCCATGAAAAATTTTTTATATGAGGCTGTGCACTATATCATTATTGCACTTACATGCTTAGCAAGTATTCTTGGAATTTGTTAGGGAGAAGGGACGAGTAGATACATTTGTATTCATTATACAGTAAGAAAATTTTCAAATATTTTTCGAAAAACCGAAGAATCAAGCATCTGTTTCATTTATTTATTTATTCTGTAACTTTATTTATGAGTATTTTTGAGGATATGAAATTATTGTCATCGAATTATGTTGAATTATCATTCTAATTTATTTTTTTGATTCATCTTTTTCATATTAATCTTACCTGAAGTGACAATAAGCGCAAAATAATTTTTAATTAGAAATTGTAAGCTTTCTGTTTGCAGAATTAGTCATTCTTATGATAAAACATTATTCAAGTTTAGAGGGAAGATTTCTCTTCCCTATATGAAATTTAAAGATATATTATTGTATATATTTGCTTTGTGTGGATTGCTCGGCAAAACATGAATAGAGGAGAAATGTGATGATTAAAAAGGTAAAGAAAGTAAGAGTGAGTGATTTGAGTGCTTTAGCTTATTATTATTTTAACAAACTGATATGGCTGAAACATTCCCAATCTTTTTGATGCCAAT
The DNA here is from genome assembly GCA_013365365.1 of Cruorifilaria tuberocauda. Lineage (NCBI taxonomy): Eukaryota > Metazoa > Nematoda > Chromadorea > Rhabditida > Onchocercidae > Cruorifilaria > Cruorifilaria tuberocauda. Next base: position 91,695 of record JABVXU010000086.1, read on the forward strand.
TTTGTTGACAAATTCTGAGAAATGAAGAAAAAATCGGAAGGAATTTCTCGCAGTTTGAATGCATTTTATAGTCCCAGTAGAGAGAAATGTATACTTTGGATTTTTCATAAAGTGGAAAAAATAAAGCCTGGTTGGTTACAGGACTTAACTAGGCCATTTTTCTTCGTAAAAGTTTGGTTTGTGTTATGGTTATAATGGAAAAGAGTAAAAGAAGGAACAGAGGAAGAGGAGAATGAATTCGTAGTGTTATGCCTTCCGGCTTTCCACAGATTTCGAGGATACCTCATAGCTTAGCCAAGGATGGTCTCTGAGGCCGTTAGGCTTATTCTCATTTCTTAGGATAGGTTTCCAATAAGGCTATGCATAGTCACCATTGCACTTGCATGCCTCCTCTGTATTCTGTACCTTCATATAGCTAAACTGAAATTTTTATTTCACTTTATTTTATTTCACTCTCCTCATAAGAAAGAGAGAGAGAGATAAAATGCACTGCATTGAGTCTGGAAAAATTTTCATTTCATTTTTCCAGGAAAAGGTATTATTGATTAATTTTACTCATAACCATACTAAGAGTGGTTTGAGATATTTTCTGATTAATTGTAAGAGAATGATGGAGTATCTTGTAGATTTACATTATGTTGGTAAAGGAAAAAAGAGTGAGAGTAGATTTTTGGAGCTTTCACTCGTTGAGTCTCTAGAATTCTCAACGAACTGTTCATTATTTTGATGGGACAGGTGGAAGTTATAGTTATCACAACGAGTTTTGAACGAGAATGGTTGATGTTTCGTCCAGTGGCCATGGAAAAAGGATGGAACGCAATGAAAAGAAGACATTTGTATTTGGGTCGTCGACACCACGTGACCTCTCATACATGTATAGTGTACCTGCAACGTTACGTGCCTACGATTCAAAAATTGAACCAGTGAAGCGATCAAAGGATCAAACGCTGTCACATTATATGCGACAGGCACGATCTGTCACCCGAAATGGAAATCGATCAGGTTAGTGAGAAAATAGAGTTTTGATTTTGAGAACAAACAATTTTTTAAGAACAATTGAGTTGTCTCTATTCTCTCAGTAATATATGTCGATGAATCATATGGCCAGGTTGTTTCTATGAGATGAATCATCTGACCGGGATATTTTTATGAAATGAATCATCTGGCTAGGACATTTTTCGTATGGCTGACAGTTCAGACTAAATGTCTTCCCATTAGTTCTGCCATCAGAATTGCATTTTTCCCTGTCTGTTTGAAATTGTTGAATTTTGAAATCCGAGATTCCTCATTGTCCGACAGTTCTCAGTCAACACCACTTTAGTTCACCTTTCCTTTACAGATTAATGGAATAAATTGGTTTTTAAAAATTGAAGATTAATGTTTCCTCATATTTAAATATATACATATATATAGAAATTTTTCAATAGAACAATAATTTCGCTAAACGTTGAAAGTATATTAAAATGAATCTTTAGATGGTAGAATTCTAATTCTTTTTATATTTCTATAATACTTTTAAATTTTAATGTATGCTTTCTGAAAATTAACTTTTATCATTTTAGAGCATTTCCGATAATCAATTATATAAGAAATAGGAATTTGGCTAGAAAAGTTATCAGTTTAAAATTTTGCGAATTACTAATTTGATCTTGGGACACCTGTATAACAATATTTGCCCGATTACCTTATAAAATTATAGATGTGAAAGATGTGAAATTTTCAGCAAACTATTTTTCATTTTAAAGTCAATGATTTGTTAGAAAAATTTTCTAGGAAAATCATGCATTATTCCTCTGTCTAAATTGAGCTACTTATTTTATTATTTCCTTTATCACTCTTTAATGCTTAATCAAAACTTTACTTCCATATCGTATTTTCTAAATATCCTTTAAGTAGAATGATTTTTCGAAAAATCCAACAAATTTCTTTAGGCTTTTGACCAACCTAAATTTAAATGCTTTCAACAATTTATCACTTTTATACAGTATTTATCACTAGTTGATAAAGCTGATAGCATCGGAGACAATTGTGATGATCGACGTCTTTCCGAAAAACTGTGCAGCATTTCGTAGTTCATCAATCATTAACTATTTATATTGCGTTTGGAATTTCGCGCATCCAGCAATTAGAAAATATCACTGGATTCTACTTGGTGATGAGGATACAGAAGCCACTCAGTTCCGAAACAAAAATCAGGAATGGAAGAAAAAAGTGGAAAAAGGAGCAGGCTTATAACAAATACAAAATTCATAAAGAAAATTCTAATTTCTTACAAATAGCGAACATTTAGTTGTTTTCCTCATAAAAGTTTGAGTAATGATTGATTAATAATAAAGAGATTTATAACATAAAATAATATTCTAGAAAAGAGAGCAACATTTTGTACACGTGGAAATTTGAAATCAAATGTAAGATGTTCAAAAAGAAAAGCTTTGAAGCTCAAACCATAACAGGACTGAAGACTCAATGTGCCAAAGTAATTTCGTGTTCAAACGAATTCCAATGTACCCATTTCATAGCTGAATAAATTCTTGTATGTTATGGCCGAACGAATCCCCTGATCCCTTCCATATTTACATACTTCGGAAATGATGACAAGAAGGAAGCTATTGAAGAGATTGGAAAATTGGCAAGTCCAAATGCGCTCATTACAAATTCTGTTAAATTGTTTGCAACAGCCAGGATAATAAAAATATTTATTTCGGCCTTGAAAGAAGGATAAGAATTATGAATGGTAATGATAATGAAAGGAATCATGAATTAAACATTCAATAGTCATTACAGAAAAAGGAAAGGGACAATGGATATAAATTCTAAAGCAAATCCAAATTATCTTCCAGGAAGTCGAGAAGGTTCTGGAGATCGCGCAGTGCGTAAGACATTTGCATTCGGCTCATCAACACCGCGCATCTTATCCCATTTGTACGGCACAGCAAGAGATAACAGAATAAATCCACAGGTTGGCCGACGATCCTACACAACACCAACCTTTCCGGCACCACGCTCAAAGACAGGTTTTTTTCCAATCAAATAATTTGCTGATCGACTTTTCATTCATACAGTTGTTATAGAAGTAGATAGACTTGTGATTGATATTTTTCCATGTATCATTTATAAATCTCATAATTGCCATAATCGATCATTTATTCATTAAAATTTCAGCAGGCGTATCAACGAGTGATCAGATGAAAGGAACTGATGAAATGATACCAAAGCGAAGTGATACGATAATCAGCAAGAGCACATGCGGGACAATGTCAACGAGTTATCAGTCGAAGGAAGGAAGTGAACAGTTTATGAAAAAGCAGTTGAAAACAAAGAATGGTAACATGAATTCGATGAAAAAGATTTCTGCTAAAGAGAAGCAGTCGAGAAATGAAAAAACTGATGCATGCAAAGCTTCAGTTGAAAAAGAATTTACCAAAACTGACTTAACAGAAACACCGAGGAAATTATCTTCAGTATCTGTCAGACTTGAGAATGAAAACGAAAAAGCCTCGCTTGTTAAGGAACCAAAATCAGAAGCAACATTTGCTGAGGAAAAGGAAAAGCAGTTGCTGACTGCTACTAGCATTGTTGAAGATGGGACAGGACTATTTGCGACAAGATTGACATCTTCAGAGAAGACTGTAGCAAAAAGAGTTGCAGAAAATGATGGCAATATAAAAACGTCAGAAGAAAGTGGAACGGTCAAGATTCCGCATAAAAAAGAATCAGGAGGACGTGAAACTGACGTAAACATTCAGGCAGGATTAGCTAGACATTCAGCGGATACATTTTCAATCACTTCCGAAACAAATCATTTCGAAATGAATGCAAAATACAAAGATGAAATAGGACAAGGATTTTCTACTAATTCAGAATCCGAAAAACGTAAGCCATCTCCGTCTACTGCTCATACTGCTTCCATCATTTGTTCTGATATTTCACCTACAAAGCTATCATCAGCTGTTGACAAAACATCTAGTTTACCTAGCGAAATGAAAGATTATCAAAAAGGTTCAGAAGATGTAATCAAAAGTGAGAAAAGGGTAATGGAAACTTCAATCAATTCAGGATCAGAGCATGACTGCTGAAAATAGGAGGATTGAATCCGGAAAATCTGTATCAATTGCTGGCGAGCAATTCTGCAACATTATTTAGCCTACAATCTTGGAGTGCAAATGCTGAATAAATTTATTATCCCGAATATCACAAGAATGCATTAAAATATCTGAACGCGAAAGCTCTTTTCATGAATTTAAAGTAGAAAATCTAAAGATGTTATATAAGATACCTCTGTATTATGAAATTTAGACCGATATTTCCGGAATTCTCTCAGTTGGCGGCAGTGATTATATTGAATTCATCATTCATGTATGCTTATTATATAATTCTTTTAATGTGTATATTTACGGTTATTACTTTTCAGAACTGTTAATTTTTTTCCCCCAAAACTGAAGTATTTATTTTTTGTTAGATCAAATAAGAATCTATAATGAGATGAATGTTTATTTGGGTAGCCTTCAGATTCTTTCATTTTGTCACAGCAGAAAAACTACTAATATTGTTATGTGGTATAGAGTGTAAAGCTATGCTAAAATATTCAAATATGACAACTAAAGGAATCGAAATATTGCTGTTTATTAAAGTACTTAAAAATTTATCAGATTTATTAATTAGTCGATTGCAAAGTTAAATCTAAAACAGTCATTGTCTGGTCTAAATTGTTACAAATTTAATTAAAATTGCAATTAAGCCATTGTTAATACGATAATGAAATCTGGAAATTTTTCTTCACTGGATTAAAAGTTTAAAATGATTGGGATAACTTCAAAAATTCTAATCTAAAGTAATATCACAAGTCTATATTTCGTTTCCTAATCATTGAAATATTTCTTACTTTTTCTTAAACGACACTTTTCGGTTGACATCAATACTTTCCCTCTTTCATGTCATCTAAGATAAAAAATCGATCGGTGCGGAGGTGGCCCTCTTGCTTTTGTTTTACGACAATAAAGAGGCGAAATTTGTGGTTTGACTGACGTAAGTGATATTCCGCAATGATAGCATTCGAGCATCGCATTAGAAATAGGCAAAATGGAAGAGAAGTGAGAAAAGGGATTGACGATACTCGTTCTGTGTGATCGACACAGTTATTTCGGGACTAGTAAAATTAATACGAATGAAAAGCCTATCAAATTTTCTAAATTCTTATTGTATGTTCGCATCATTGTCATTTTATTCACTATATATATTCAAATTCATCCTTTCTATTCTGAATATGCTAAAATTTTAAGGTGCAGTTTAAAACTTTTTTTATCATATGTCTTATCAAGAACCAAAACATTTGGATCTTAGTTGTTGATGCAGTAGTTTGATAGAAAATCATAATAATTTATGTATAAGTAAAGCTAATCATACTTGATCTTTGTCATAATTGCAATTCTCTCAGATTCCGAGTGATTCGTGAAAACTTTTTGAAAAATTATATTTCCTCATATGTAGCATTAAGAAATATGGGACAATTGAAACCAAATACGGTGCAAATGTCCTATTAACAAGCATGGTGTTTCGCCTCATGGATATACCATTACTGTTTCATTCTAGTGAAATGATATTTATGAAAGAAATACACACCTCAGAATTTACCTATGCACAAGTATTATATACTTTTTATTGTTGAAACCTTCTTAAACGAAACATTAACCTTTACCAGATGCATTTTCAGCACTTGAATAAAATAAAAGAAATATTTAGGGACATAAGAACCGTAAAATGAACTCGTCATATTACTATAAGAAAAATTATGCAACGGAAAACAGTAAAACTACTAAATAAACAGTTTATCTATAAGCAAATAAAAGTGATACAACAAAATGAAAAAAATTACATATCAAGAATTACTGAGCACAAATGTAAGCTTCTTGTACAATAATATTAAAATTCGATAAAATAAGTACAAGAAATAATAAATATTAAACTTCCTCATTGTTTTATAAAAACTGTGATTCTCCATTGAAGTTTCTCAAGGAATAAGATAGCAATATTTTTTTGTCTCAATTTACCGCCTTAGAAACTAAGAAAATTTTCAAGAGAATATAAGATTTTCACAATTTGTGTTTTGAATAAGTGATGCTCGAAATTAGGGAAACTGAAACTTTGAAGTGATGAAAACAAGGAAAATTAGAACACAGGAAAGATTAAAAAGAAACGGGAATGTACAAAATATGATAAATTTTTTCAACCAATTCAAAAAAAAACAGCAGTACTTGGTAAAATGGTTACAAGGCACTTTGTAGAACAATGAAATGAAGTAAAAGCGTCCACATCTGATCGAATTTCTTAACGAAGAAATCTATATTATTTCTCAAAAAAAATCTTCCTTCTTCAGTTAGCATATTACAACAAACAATCTCTACTCCAATTCACTCAAATGAAATGAAATAGACGATATTCATTCATCAACCTCTAGCAATAGAAGGAATGAGAACAAGAGCATCTAAATGATTCGCTTATTTAACCCGACAAAGTAAAATTTAGAATAAAATATATATATTTCGGAGAATAAATTCAATATTTTTTCAATTTAGGTAGAAATGAATCTACTCGATTAATCCACAAATTAGCACATTGCTTGTGATATACAGTACCAGTGAATTCAAGTATCGAATTTGCGGAAACGCGTAATAAGCAAATACCACATAACGGTGGAATGATTTTGTTGACTGTTTCTCCCAAATGATCCGTATCCTCATTATCAATCTTTCTCTCTATGAAGCATTCCAGACGTTTCCATATTTTGTCGATTTTCTCAAGCAATTCTTTCTGATTAGCCAATTTATCTATTCTTCCTTCCCGTATCCTAAGTGTCTGCAAAAATAATTCAACAGTCCGACGTTTTAATAGCAAAATATTCCACTATATTATTATAACTAATTTTGTCAAACTACAAAAAATAATGAAACTAGCATCTATTGCTCTCTAAAAATTGATGGTCAAAAAAATCACAGGTTGACTTTAAGTACCACCACTTCTCACTGCCATGTTCCTTAACTGCAATATTATTGAAAACTAATAATAAGCAGGAACGAGCAGAAATGAAAATAACACAACCATCAACCGAAATTTCTTTTAATCAATTAGCAACACCATTTCACATTAATCAGCTAAGTTCCCTCCTCCGTACAGCACAATCTCCTCATTTCCACTCATATTGAACTCCTTTAATGATGCATTGAATAACATCTAAAATCCATTCCTATCGTTACTAATCAGAAGAGAATTCAAAACCATACTAAATATGAACTTATGTAGTCAGAAAAAAAATTTTTTTGCTTTAATTTTTATTTTTTTCAGATTTATCGAAGAGGATACAAATAAGACACTAGAACTCTTCTTTTTTATTTCTACATATTATAAAAACCATATAGTTGAAATAAATTTTCAAATATACAGGAAATTTTTTTTGCAAAAATTAATGAAAGCACTGATACCGACCATTTCATGGATTTCATAAAGCGCATTCAGGTACTTCGTACCACGATTAGTATCAATGATTTCTGCAATATGTGCCGCTGCTGAACAAGGGAGTAATGAATCGGCATCACTTAACAATTTATGTGCTTCTTCAATGCAACGTCGCCAAACATAAAGACATTCTTCCTACAAAATATCTCTTTGCCAATAATTGAAGTAAAAATTTTGTCTTCTCTATTTACCAACCGAAGAGATTACTTGCATCGTGCAGAATTATCCCTTATAATTTAAAACTAAGTAATCAAATACAATTGTGCAAACCTACTTCTCCATCTTTGCTCTCACCAGTTATCAATTTCATAGTCGCATAAATATCTGAATCTAAAATTAAAAATTTGTTTTTCATAATACCACATTCATCAATGTAACAATGAAAATAAAACTTTCTTATAGTTTGAAGCTTGCAGAACATTTGAAAAGTTAAACTGCAAAGCTTAGTAACTAAAATATGAATAATTTCAACGATACAGTTCCTTTTTCCTACTTTTTCCTGCACTGAATCGCTTTGCTTTTTGATATTATTAGGAAAAAATAAATTTTGTCTAAGGAAAAAGAAATCAAGGAAATTAAGAATTTTAAGATGGCCATAAGAAAAAAAGCACCTCCTATTGATTCTGAAATTCTTGCAATTTTATCGGCATCAACATTTATCGAAGTGCTACCACTGCAAGCAGTTATTTCCGAAAACAGATTTGACGAATTTAAAACATCCGGAATTCCGTTTGGTAGTTGTGAATTTCGCAAAATATTGTTTGTTGATTGATATACATCTTTCGAAAGAACTTGATTGTCCGAATCAGTCGTGACATCGAAAGACTGATTTGAAGCAAAAGTAACTGGAGCTTGAGTTCCACTAACAGCATTATCAACTTGTAAAGTACTAATGGTACTTATTGAAGGATATGACTGGGAAGCTGGAATTTGTGTAACGGATATTGTCGCTGGCTGAGTGAAAGTCGTTGAACTGTTGACTGGTTTCGAAAAATCGATATCGGCAAGGAGTGACATTGTACTTGATGTTGATGCTATTTCTTGTAGATTTACTCCTGAGGAATTAGAAGTTTTTTGCAATGTTTGACAAAATTCTTGTAGTTGAAAAACATCTTTACCATGTAAATGGTGCGCGAGAGGTGCACATGCTTGCAGGTGTGGAATTGGCAGCGTAGACATTGTTGACAACGCCGACAATGGTTGGCCTTTCTGGAAAAAATTTCGTTAAAAACGAATTAGAAAAATCTCGTGATGGGAAAGAAAAAGTAATTTTTTTTAGTAAATTAAAGTTTCGTTAGCTGTTTTAAAAAAAAAAAACTTAAGATGTTTTAAAATAAAACTATAAATGTTCAGTTCAGTTCTAGATATCTATTCATTAACATTTCCTTACATAGTAGCACATATCATTATACACTAAATCCATTAATTCCATTCAATTCTTTGCTTCATCCATGTTCGCATATTAAGCTAAAAAATTTCTTTCCTACCATACTGTTCTGTTCTAATAAAACTAAGGTAGAGGTTTTCACCAATTTACCAATTTAAAATATCAAGAATGTTACTAAACATAATAAAAAAAATGTACATCCAATAAAAACAAAAAAAAGAGAATGAGTCATGTTGTGCTTACTTAGTTCTAATAATGTTTTGTTTTGCAGTTCTAAATAAAGAGATAATAAAATCGAAAGAACAAAGTTTACTTGTATTAGTGCAATTAATGCTAAACATGAGAAGAATTCTTGTCGAGTAAGCTGACCAGGCATGGTTCGATTCACCAACGACCATATATTACCGAGTATGGCACGAGGCAGACATGATGTGACCATCAAATTATAAACAAGTGCAGTGTTAGGTAACTGTGATTGGCTTGGGGCACCGCATTTAGCAATAGCTTCTTTGTAGAAACGTGGGACACGGTTTTCCTGGAGAAGTGACGGCGGTACGACACCACCGCTCTGCATTATAAAACCTAAAAATGGACAGCTAAAGTAAATCTTAAAAAGTTTATCCACGTTTTTAATTTCATAAAAATGAATGAAGGCATGTTCACAATAGTGAAACTTCATGATCTTGAGTTCAACAAATAATTATCAGTAATTGATAACAAAAGATTCCATCTGATTATTTCTTACGAGAAACATACCGTTAGTATCAGCATATTCCACATGACCCATAATAATAACTGCCATAAGTGGCCTCAGTGATTTGTAAGCAGTTACTAAGGCTCCATTTTAACCAAAAAACCTGCAACGGTATATATAATCCTCGGAGAAAAAAACATTCAGAGTAATCAGGTAGTTTGTAACGTGGAACGCGCCTTAACATTAGAAATTATTTCTGCCGATAAGCAATACCCTTCTTAATGATATGAATGCCATTTATGAAAATATGTAAAAACATCCTAATATCAATGGAAAGAAAAGTAAAAAACAGAAATTCATGCGCCGAGCAAAGAAAGTACTCACTACGAAAAAGCAAATTCGCTTGAAATCACTAGAGGCAAACGAGAAGAATTTTAATAATTAGCAAATAAGAATTACAAACAGCAGTATTAAACCTACTATTCACTTGAAAAGTCGACAAAGACAATCAACAAAGATTTTCGTTACAGATTTTTTCGTGAAAAGGCAACAAATATTTCCAATTATTTCCGTAATACAGATGAAAACTGGTTATCAAACATATATTGAAAATAAAGCGAGTAATTCCACTAATAAATAAGAAATTTCCAGAGTTTAACAATGATCGACAGCTACTAAGCTCCTTTTGCTAAAAAATAAGTTTCACTATAACTTAAAAATTTTACTAATATTGCAGAACAGCCGATAACAAACCTTCAATTTCATAACGTATTTCAAAAACGGTATGAAATAACAAAGCATAACATGATAACAACTTATTGATGGAAGCAAAATATAATTCAAAAACAATTTCTGGCAGTTGGTTCTAAAAATGCTGAAATAATATGGAACATCGGTAGAGCATAAAATATTAAATAAATGCTATGAGACTGTTCAGTTAGAAACTGATGCAAAACTTTACGAGGCATTAAAATAATAAAACTGAACATTAATACAACAAGGCATTAATACAATTACTTGCAGTGCTCATAAAAAATCCTCATTTCAACTTCATTTTTGAAATAATATGAACATTACAAAACAAATAGAGAACCATTAATACAACTATTCAATTTAAATCAGAAAGGAAAGAACAAAAAAAAAATTCATATCGAATAAATATGGAAAAAAAAACAAAAATAATGAATCTTCAAAAAGAATTTTAAGATTTGTTGATTTCTCTTTTATCATTTTAACTGATCTAAGGTTAGAGTATTATAAGAGAGTTATATCATCCATAGATTTTCTTACAATACTCTGATATTTTTTTATGTACACTTAAAAACGGATTTTCCGAAACTGTTTTTAAGTGAAAAAATTAACTCAAGCAGCTACCACATTCTTCGCTTTCCGACTGAGCAGCAAATTGGCCAACTGTCCTTTAGACGCAAGTCCCTCACGCCGACTAAGTAAACAACGAGCATAATCCGAATCCATCAATTCGGGATTACAAATGCGATTATGGTACCGCAATCGCAAAGCTGGCTCAACAGCTCGCATCATGTGGATATTCTGGTGACCGAGAAAAACTGATGATAAATCTAACAGTAATGATTTACTGTTTAGACGTGAACGAGTTCGTATGAAATCTACACCGTATAAAGAAAAGACCGAAAAATCCAAGGGATCGAAGTGACCTCGATCCTGAAATATTATGTCTGCTTTTACTGTGTCTCTATTTCCAAAGCTTGTAAGTTGGTAGGAAAATGAATATATTTTCGCTCCATAAGCAATATCGAAAAGCTTGAGACTCACAACAGAATTTTCTTCTCAATCAAGAGCTGATTTTTGGAAGTTTAGTTGCGACAACTCTTTTAATTGGCTTTATTGCATACGACTCGCGAAATGTTGCAGTCACGAGACCATCAACTTCATTAGCAAAATAAAACTGATCATAATTAAACCCACCTTGTGAACAATAAGCGGTCGTGTATTTCGTTTAAAGGTAGCATCACGGAACTTACTCATAAATGCACCTGCATCACCCACAAAGGTTTTTGGAGCTCGAATTTTTTGATCAATTTCACCCATTTCATGAGCTGCTTGACTATCAATATTAGGATCTTTTATTTTTGATTGTAATGCTTCATTTGCGTTTACAATTCGGGGATGATATTCAACGAATGGAAGCGGAAAGAATACCTGCCAAAAAATAATTATATGAACTGATAGTAATAGGAGTTACACATGGAAGAATCAAAGCAAGTGGGGAAAAAAAATGATGACCGCTAATGCATCTTGAATTATTGTAGCAGCTACACGTCTGATTCCAGGCTATCCTGCCTAGAATATATCGCAATTTTGCTTAGGAGTATATATATATATATATATATATATATATCACACTCAGAGCAATTAAGCAATTTAATACATTTATAGCTGATGATGTGGATATTAGAACTACCCTCCGATAATAAGAAAATATTGAAGGAATTCAGTATCCCAGACATACATTCTCACAACTGCTACAGATCAAAAAACTACCTGAAAATGTTTGATAGTATTGATGCGCACTCGATCGAGAAATTCACGCTGAATATCAGCATGTGGTGACAATAAAAGATACATCATTTGTTGGCCAAAGTGATCAACTGCTTCATCCAGTACTGCTGCCGCCAAAACTGGATGACTATCTTGTTTCAATATTAATAACATAGTTTCTGTTTGTGCTGGTTTACATCTGGAAAAATTAGACAACTCGCGAAACGTAACCATAACATCGAAAATTTTGGACTTCCACAGATTAATTAGCAGGACCCTCAAAAGAAACAAAAGTTTAGTAAGGAAAATTGAGAATTTCAGAATACCGCATTCTTAATTCAATAATATCGTCGTTAAGTAGTCGAATGGCGAAAGGATCAATACCACGTACGGCCACAACTAATCTAGTTTGTCGATTATCACCAACCGATGATTGACAGAGGCTCACATAATGAACTATGAATCGACGAACAGCACCCACTTCATCATTTGATCCAACCGGTATTAAAATTGTTAAATCAGTATCTTCTTTTACATAAGGTACCTAAATGAGTATTTTTAGCACAGTATCTTAATAAAACCATATATTATTTCCGAACATTCAAATTTTAACCAAAAAACGTTAGAAAACCAAGGATTAAAAATGATAGAGAACGGAAAGAACAATAAAAAGTTATTGAACAAAGTGAAATTAAGTAACTTACTTGTTGTAAAAGTTGATTGTTAGATATTATCCGTGTTAAATGAACACGATGCACCTTGCTTTCATCGTTATTGCGATATAATAAATCAACGATATAGTCCATACCTCGCACTGGATCAAATAAACGATAACCGTTTCGAAGCTGCAAAAATTCTTCACCACTCTCTTCACCACTTTCTTCAACAAATTTCCGAGCTGCTGCAACTATCTAAAAAATTGTCGATGTATAAATGCAATTTTCTCGAACGTATAAATTAGAATTAAAATTCGAGATTTCTTGAACCTCAGTTTCTATAATCAAACTGTAAAAGAGGGACAAATTCAAAACATTGAAATTCTAACTAGATAGCCAGCAGTCAGAGAACGATTACTAAATGTTAACTTTTATAAACAGGAACTTTAAAGAGTAAATTTATTCAAATATAAATTTAATACAATAACAAACCTCTTCAACATCTAGTTTATCATCTCCATTCAGTGCGTAAACATTTTGGTTTGGCTCATTTTTAAAGATCTCTGTGTTTGTGAAGAAGTGCCATTTCGGAACCTAAAACTAAATTTAGAGTAACACTGGACTGAATAAATTCTTTAGACTTTACCCAGTGAAAAAGGTTTAGAAAACACCTGATACCGATCTGGTGGTTTTGAATATGGTGGTAAACCAGCGGGTTGTGATGGTCCGTCAATAATATCGTACGATAATGACACAATTTCAGCAGATAAACGATCAATTTCATACTCAATACGATTCAATTCGACACGTAAGAAATGTTGATGAAGAGCATGAGCATCTGCGTCCGAAAGCAAAGGTGAAACACTAAGAGAACTGAAATACACTAAGCACTTATGATCCATTTATTCTCTGAATGCACAAAAAACCATTTTATGATTGTAGAATAAATTGCTAGTAATGAAGAAAATTTAAAACTGCATAAATTCACCGATTAAAATCTTGTGATGATGAGGCCCACCACGCGACGGTATCATGTATTGCTGATCCAGTGCCGCCTTCAGATAATTCTTCATCGACTTTCCACCAGCGATATGTACGACCCTGAATAAATTAGTAAAATCAATGGTGTAAACATAAATAAAGAAATAGAAAATAAGGAAATAAAAACCTGATAGTAATTGGTACACGACAAATTTGTTGCAAGATGAATGCAAAGTTCAAATGCATTATGGTCTGAACTGCTAGATATGGAACCGCACAAATGTCTGAAGTGTCTGCAACACTGATTAAATATCGTTTATAAGGAACTTTACTTTCTACTAGCCTGTGGATATAACAAGATTTATTACGATAGAAAAATTGGGTTCATTGCATCTCACATTTCTTTTGGCTAACATCAGTTTACACAAATTATAAATTTTAAAATTATAAATTTGTGTAAATTGATGCTAGCCAAAAGAAATATGGGATGTAATGGAACCTAATGTTTTATGACTGTATTATAATTTCAAATTTATAAAAAAAATTGAAAACGAATTTGATATATCCCTTACTGTACAAGCGACTGCATAGCGAGATTTGATAGCAAAATTCCGGCCTGCAAAGTACATCTATTCGGATTATCCTGCATTCCAACACCGATAGCTACATGACGGTTCCAGTTCACGTGATTCACAAATCGCATCAGTTCGAATGGATTTACGTACGTCGTATCAGGTATTACGTAATACCAATCAAATTTTTCGTGCATAGTTTAAAATAATTTAAAACAATAAAAATTAGAAACGTTTCAAAATATTTTTTCAAGCTGCAGGAAAGATATAAATTTTGCATTGCTATCCGGAAAATTGTCATATTTCAACTCAATTTCCAATTGATAACCTCATCGTGGAAGAAGAGTCATGCCTTGCGACGAATTAAAACATAGATTAATATAAGTTATGCATATATGGTACTATTGAATAACCAACCATGTTAAAAATAAGACTAAGAACTGGTATATGTGAGTGATGTCCATTAAGTCTGTACGGTATGAGGTTTGGAAGAATAGCTATATCGCCATCGATACGGGAGATATCAGCGAAGAGCTGCAGATGAGGTACATACCGGCCAATAGATGCATTTAGTGCCACCATTAGCGAAGACTGTCCGAGAAGAATGACCACAAGTTTCTCGCGTATACCCAATTCAGTTGCTGCAAATCCAGCTCTGATGACCTGAAACGACTTAATCAAATGTATGTTCAGCAGAGTTTGCTCCGAAGTTATAACGAACTGTGTAGAATACACAAGCGGACAGATACATGGATGTATTCAACTTCTCTGTAGCATACTAAATGAAATACTACATGTCCAAGAGATATATATTCGATGATTAATGATTTGTATTAAAGTCGTTACTGGAGCTCGCTACAAAACTTGCTTTAATATTTATGAATCAGCGAAGATAAAATCTAGAAAGACACACCTTCCGAGTTTGAGATTGACTATTACTCGTGGTAGTTGCAGCTTTTTTGATGTTAACTTCCCAATGCTCACTTGATAACTCCTCGTTCAACGTTTCCGGTGGAATCAATTCATCCGGCAGAAAGAGTAGTACAGACAAGAATACGCCAAGTACCAAACCCGAAGTGAGCGATACACCCGCACGCACTCCATGCACCATTGACTCTTAGTGATGTATCGTACCTGCAGTTATTGAACTTCTGCTTGATGATTCCTTGTAAATGCACTCGATTTAAATGAAATGAATTGACGAATGTTATTCATCTGATCTGCTACAACCTATCACATGAATAAGAAAATGGAAAGAAAAAAATCCCACAACCAGAATTAGAGGAACACTCCACAAGTTATGGAAGTTAGGTATTAAAATACTGTCGGACATCCTTCCAGCCCGAATTCCCAAATCAAAAAAAAACTTCGGGTTTTTCCAGGGACAGATCCGGAATCATCCCCGGGAGCTCGTCTTGTCAGCATCACTCTTCCCACCCTTTCCATTGCTGCTACCCATTTATTGCATAACCCTTCCAGTCTCTCACATCTTTGCATTACACAATCTTATCATTCTCTCCGTCTCCTCTAATCACACACATTTCGTAATGCTTACTCGTTCGGTAGCAGTTTGCGGGATTCCTAGCAGCCTCTCTAAACTCTGAACTCCTTTGACTTTTCTGTCAACTCTCTAATGCTCCCTAATTTGAACCTGTTTTCCTGGCATGTAGCTGTTTAACATTTGTTAGGCTGGTGGATAAGTTGCTAGAATTGCTTCCACTGTTGCGTTGTTCACATCAGTTCTGGTATTCGCCAAATGGTTTGGTGAGCGGCTTGTATTGAAAGTATTAAGGTGCTGGGATTTGTTACCTTGAATTTCACTAATTATTTTAATGAGGAGACCATGTTAGACTGAGTAGTTTTCAGCATATTGCGAAACGATGGATACAGATTTATATGACGAATTTGGCAATTACATAGGACCTGAATTGGATTCAGATGATGAAGAGGACGAAGATGCTCTTGTTTCCAGTACTCAGAAATTAGATGATGATGGGAAGGAGGAAGAAGAGGTTAGTTGATGTCCACTTTTTTGTTGCATATATTGTTTCTGCTGCTGTTGTTTCTACGATTTCTGTTACTGAAAAGGAAGAACTGAAGAAACTAATCTTTTTCTTTAATAGTATTTCAAGTATTTTATTTGTGCTACAAAGTATCATTAATAATTATTCACTTGTCTGGTAGGCAAAGTTTAATTAAGAAATCATTGTTTCTAATCAAAATTCAAATTTTCTTTAGGATGATGAGGAAATAACTGATGATGTCGATCAAATACCATCTAATCAAATTGTACTACATGAAGATAAGAAATATTACGCAACAGCGATGGAAGTATGTTTTGTGCCTCATCAGCTGTGAATTCAATGTTGTAGAAATTATTTAAACTTAAATAAAATTTCAACTTAAAAGCAACTTGATCAAAAAATCAGGCACTTCTTACTTTTTATGGCTAACTTATGTAATTTGAACAAAATTCCTTGTATGTTTCATATTTTTGGTTTTTCAACTTCAGATTTATGGCGAGGACGTTGAAACAATTGTGCAAGAAGAAGATGCTCAACCTTTAACGGAGCCAATTGTAAAACCTGTTAAACAGCGAAAATTTCAAGTCAGCTCGTTAGGCTTCATTTTTCATTAAAATATTTATTTAATTTAAAACAAATACTTTGTCTGCTTGTTTACGTTAATTTGTTTATGGATTCTTTTTCAGGCACTTGAACATGCCTTACCAGAAACAGTGTACAATAAGGAGTACCTAGCCGATCTGATGGACTGTCCGCATGTTATGCGGAATATTGCAATCGTTGGCCACTTGCATCATGGAAAGGTAGATTTTCAAATCTTCACTTTTCATTAATCGAAAGAAATGAAAAAACAAACTGTCAGAAGAGACGAAATTCTATTTTCTCAGATGCTATGAATATAAATGATTGTATAGCCATTACCCTCCCATTTTCAGACTACTTTTATCGACTGTTTAATGGAACAAACACATCCAGAATTTGTCCGTGGTGAAGATTCAGACACTCGTTATACTGATACCTTATTTATTGAGCAACAACGTGGTTGCAGTATTAAGGCTACACCAATTACCATTGTCATGCAAGATTCACGACAGAAAAGTTTTTTGTTAAATATAATAGATACGCCAGGTGATTTTTATTTTAGTAATGATTAATTTTCTTTTCATTTGCATATTTTTTTTTTTGATTTATAAGATTTGATTTTCAGGACATGTTAATTTCTCAGATGAGGTGACGGCGGCATACCGCTTAAGCGATGGCGCAGTAATTATGGTAGATGCACATGAAGGAGTGGGTTTCAATTTTTATCATAAAGTACGGATAATTTTCAATTTTTTCCATTTTGAAATATCTATGTTTCTAGGTTATGCTGCAAACGGAAAGAGCGATTCGGCACGCTGTGCAAGAGCGATTACCGGTTACTGTTTGCATAAACAAAATTGATCGCTTGATATTAGAGCTCAAATTGCCTCCCACAGATGCTTATTATAAACTTCGTTTTATTCTGGACCAAATTAACAGTTTGCTTCAGTAAGTTTATATGTAGTTTGAATTCTTTCACTCTATATAACTGCTTTATTCTGCATGTGATTTCTTTTCTAATTTTGCATGCTGTAGCTTAAAATTCATTTTATTGTTGACTATCAATAGTAGTGATACTTAACTTAACACCGATCGTTAGTTTAAACTTGTTTCAGTACATTTACGTTCCTTCTATAGCAAAATTATCGTAATCAAAGAAAGAAGAATACCTTTAACATCTTTTTTCTCTTTTGTACTTGAAATATGACTTGAACAAATGGTCGTTGTTAAGTTTGGATGGGAAAGAAGTCCATTATCTGGCTTACGAAGTATTACGAATATACGAGTTGATTTTGGTTTTTAGGACATTCAGTGATGAAAATGAAGCAATGAAAGTATCACCTTTACTCAATAATGTGGTTTTCGCTAGTTCTAGATATAATATATGCTTCTCTCTGCGAAGTTTCGCTGAATTGTACGCAAGTAGCTACGGTATATTTTGTTTACAGTAATTTTCGCATTTTCAGTTACTCCGTTTTCTGATGTAATTTTTATGATTGTTTTGCATTTTTCCTTCCATAATTTTTATAGGGACATTTATGGGCGAGGAATTTGCAAAGCGTTTATGGGGCGATCAGTATTTTGACAAAAAAACTCGAAAATTTGTGAAAAAACCACCACATCAAGGGGCTTCACGGTCTTTTGTAGAATTTGTTCTCGAGCCTCTTTATAAAATATTTTCTCAGGTTAGCACTTCCGTGTTATTTTCCGTTTAATTGAATTTTCATTTATGCTAATATATATGATATTTTTTGTTAAGGTTGTTGGTGATGTGGATACATGTTTGCCATCAATGATGGCTGAACTTAATATTAAATTGACTAAAGAGGAGCAGCGAATGAATGTACGACCGTTAATCGCTCTGATTTGTCGCCGTTTCTTCGGGGACTTCAACTGTGTGTATTTATACGTGTCATATTCTGACTCTATTTTATAGACCTGGAAAAATGAATTTAGGTTTTTGTGTGTATTATTGAAGTAATTGGCGCGAGTTATCAATAATCACTTTTGTCAGTAAGCAATATTACCACAAGGAATTGCAGCTTTTGTCGATCTCGTTACACAAAATATCAAGTCACCATCGGATAATGCAAGCACGAAAGTGGAGCATACTTATTTGGGACCAATGGATAGTAAGTTGGCGCAAGCACTCATGAAATGTGATGCTGATGTAAGAACTACTAAAGAGAACTTTTTGCATTTAAAAAGATCAATTATATATTGAGTTTTCAGAAGAAAGCAAAGAATACAATAGAAGACCGAAATTGTTTCAGGGTCCTTTAATGGTTCATACTACAAAAAACTATGCGACAACTGATGCCACTTCATTCCACGTTTTTGGCCGAGTCATCAGCGGAACATTACATGCTGGACAAGATGTACTCTTTGCGTTTTCATTTCTAAGCCCCTAAGTTTTTATCATTTTTATTAAAACTGATTTTAAATGTAGTGTAATATTCATTCTGAAAATCGGAAACCGAAGTTAAATTCCAATATATTTTGCAGATTCGAATTCTTGGTGAGAGTTACAGCATTCAAGATGAAGAAGACTGTAGAATCATGACTGTGGGTCGTCTGTGGATTAGTGTAGCAAGGTTTATTATTTTTATTTTATATATTGATTCTTCAATAAAAGCTTCATCTTTTTAATTTGCTGATTTATTTAACTTTTCATTTGCAGGTATTCAATGGAAGTGTCTCGTGTCCCAGCTGGAAATTGGGTACTGATTGAAGGTATCGATCAGCCAATAGTAAAAACGTCAACCATAATGCAAGTTGAATATGACGAAGATGTAAGCTAGGAATTTCATATTTTTACAAATTTTGGATACACTTATTCAAGTGTTGAAATATCATGGTTTTAAACTAATTATTAAATCATTTCCAAAGGTTTACATATTCCGTCCTCTGAAATTTAACACGAAATCAGTTGTCAAGCTCGCGGTGGAGCCCATTAATCCTTCAGAGCTTCCTAAAATGCTCGATGGCTTGCGTAAAGTATGTTTTTAAAAAAAATTTTTTTTGTTTCTTGTTATTATTAAAATTGTTTTACTAATAGTTTTCCGTCTGTATTATGTAATACAGTCTTTCTTTTCTCTTTTTTACTAATTTTTCGCACTTAAAATTGTTTATTTGCCATATTTAAGTTTACAACATATGTAGGTTAACAAATCATACCCGCTGCTGACAACTCGCGTTGAAGAATCTGGCGAACATGTTATGCTCGGAACCGGAGAACTTTATATGGACTGTGTGATGCATGATATGCGAAAGGTTAGTATTGTTGCTGCCTTCTTTTTCATCGGCGATTAGAGCATTTTGATGTAAAGTTATCTCGAAAAGTTTTCTTGCTAACTGATTATGATAGATCTGCTAGACCTGTTGGGAAGTAATCATACTATACTTCATAGCACATGTTAGTACTGTTTTCGTAAAATTAGTCAAGTTCAGGTGTTTTCGGAAATTGATATTAAAGTGGCTGATCCCGTCGTTTCGTTCTGTGAAACCGTTGTTGAAACATCATCCTTGAAGTGCTTTGCCGAAACGCCTAATAAAAAGTTCGTAAAAATTGTGAATTTTTGTATGTTTTTGTTAGCATCGTGGTTTTAAATTTCACGTTTTATTAAAATTTAAGCTTACAAAATTTTTTCATTTCTGTAGGAATAAACTGACGATGATTGCTGAACCACTGGAGAAAGGTCTTGCTGAAGACATCGAAAACGAAATAGTCCAAATTGGATGGAATAGAAAACGTCTGGGGGAGTTTTTCCAGACAAAATATGACTGGGATTTATTAGCAGCACGAAGTATTTGGGCTTTCGGTCCAGATACAACTGGACCAAATGTACTTCTCGACGATACTCTACCATCCGAAGTTGATAAACAATTGTTGGGAACAGTACGTGAATCACTTGTGCAAGGTTTTCAGTGGGCTACGCGTGAAGGACCACTTTGCGAAGAACGTCAGTTTGTTCTCTTCTTACGTATTTTTCATAACTTTTCTATTAATCAAATATTATTTAAAGTACTAAAAGCGTGGATTCCTTTGAATTTCAGCTATACGCAATGTTAAATTCAAAATGTTGGATGCAGTGATTGCAAGTGAACCGTTATACCGTGGTGGTGGTCAGATCATTCCAACAGCCCGTCGATGCGCGTACTCTGCTTTCCTGGTAATTGTTGATTTTCCACATAACTTTATGTCTGGACTTTTGTATATTTCGAATTGCATGACTTTACATGATGTACAAAATGAAGATTTTTGATTTTGATGTTTCACCCTGAATAAGCTAAATTAATCGCCATAATAACTGATATTGCAGAACTTATTTATCAAAGTATGATAAAGTAGTTTGTTTTGTGAGTATTTGATCTGATCAAAAATTTATTGAGATGGCTACTCCTCGCTTAATGGAACCGTATTATTTTGTGGAAGTAACAGCACCAGCAGATTGTGTTAGCTCGGTATATACAGTATTGGCAAAACGACGTGGTCACGTGACCACTGATGCGCCTATTCCTGGATCCCCGCTTTATACAATCAAAGCCTATATACCCGTCATCGATTCATTTGGTTTTGAAACTGATTTGAGAACTCATACTCAAGGACAGGCATTTTGCTTAGCGGTTTTTAGTCATTGGCAGGTACAAATTCATTTTTTATAATTTAAGATTTTAAGAGTTGCACGGTTACTGGTTGAAATTTCGCCCATTCATTCATTTCCCGTCCATTAATTGCTGCAATAAGTGATTAGAAAATAATTTTGTTCGCCAAATTTGAGAGATAATTTTTAGATTTCAAGAGCTCTGTGATTGACTTAAGATTCCAGTTTGATTAATTTTGTAGATAGTGCCAGGTGATCCGTTAGATAAAAGTATCGTGATAAGACCTTTGGAACTCCAACCTGCGCCACATCTTGCTCGTGAGTTCATGATAAAGACCAGGCGTCGAAAAGGTCTCAGCGAAGATGTCTCAGTAAACAAGTTCTTTGACGATCCTATGCTTTTGGAATTGGCGAAACAGCAGGATGTTTTTAGCTATTCTAATTTTTAATGTCATTTTTTAAATCTTTAATCTCATTTTTGTTTTATTTTTCTTTTAATTTGAGTTATTTGTAAAATTTCTACATTTGAAAACTGGAGAATTTTTTTGTTGTCATCACGAAAGAAGTATAAACTTTATGTAATTATAGAATTTTAATGTTTTGCAGAAATTGCAAAATTGAAAGTTGTTCTTCACGAAACACTGCTTCTTCATTGATTATTTGATCAATTAATAGCCTATGTTTCGATCGTCCGAAAGATTATTTGTTGTACATTTCTGGCTTGCTTTCACGTTGCATCTCTCTGAAATTAATTAAGTTAAATAAACTGTTTTCAATGTTTGAAAACATAGGGGGAACATGCTGGAAATGTGGAAGATTCTGAATAATGATTGGTAAAGCAATGTTTTAAAAAATTAAACTCTTTAATTCGGTGGTTTTGAAGTTAATTAAATTCGAATTATTTAATGAGAAGTATCAATAATTTTTAGTCTAAATTCACTTTCCTACAGTTAGAAGCATAAAGCTTCAAAGTTTTACCTTTAGTTCATGGATATTCTTATCTACTGTTTTCTCTACAGACCACTCACGTTTCGCCTCATCCTCTTCGCACAGTCGTTTATGTTTTACGCTTGATTCTGGTCGTCGACGAGATGAGACTCGTCGCATAATATATGCTGAAATTTTCATTCGAATGTGGTTTTAAAGGAAGTTTGGATAACTAAGTTAGTGGAAACTAATTAATAGTTTGCAAGAAGTCTTTGCCTCACTTAGCTGATCACAGTGTTTTAGGCTTTAGAAGAATACTTTATACGAAACAGATCGAAATTAACTTTGATGGTGTATCATTCTGAATATGATTTTTTTCGAACTGATTTTTTGATCAAATTGCAAATAAACTAACATAGTCGACGAACAATATCTTCCATGCTTTGCTGAGGTTCCTTTTCCTTGGCCCATTGTTGAAGTTCTCCCTTAGCGAATATGAGAAATGTAATCATAGCAGTGAGATCAATGGCAGCTGCTATCATAAATGATATCCTCCAACCTGCTTCGGTACCCTGGATTAATTTTTCCATCTTGCATTAAAAATTAGATACTTCTTATTGATAGGCCAGAATTTGTTATATGCTTTTATATCTAGGCGCAAATCTGATCAAATGAATTTATTTTCCCGTCCTACTGATAATGTTCTCCGGTGTCGAAAAATGATACACATTTTGTTGTTCACCACAATTCTGTTGATAATATTGACCGTATCTTCATATGGCAAGTTAAGGCTTCAATAAATCAAATTTTAATCTTTACATTGGACCAAGAATATAACTAATTCTCAATGGAAGTAATATAGGCTGGATAATTTCATGAATTTCAATAAATCAGTGCCTACGAGAACAAACCTTTACAGCTACAAGATGTTCCAAAATAAAACCGCTAGCACCAGCCAGAGCGCTGATGCCATTCGAGAAGCCCATCAGAATTGGAGCATATCGCGGGGCTATATCAAAGTGATTTACATTGAATCCTGTAATTAGGAACTTTAATTTTACTTTCATGAATTAGTGGAACAGCAGTCCAGAATAGTTCATCTTGTAAAGTAGAATTCTCACAATATATATACCTACAATACCAAAGCCACTACATCCAGCAGCAAATATTAATGTGGTAACTGCAGCTGTCGGTTCACTGATAAGAGATAAACAACAGAGGAACAGTGCCTCTCCACCGAAACCTGCAAATAAAAACTTTAGAAAAAATCGTTCTATTATATTCTATTTGTGGACATTAGGAAGCCTTCTGCAATAATTTCCTCTCTTGTCTGAATTAGGACTTTTGCAGAATGTCGAATTTTGTATATCAGAGTACGATAGTTCAGTATAATAAAATTATTGTTTAATTTCTCGGATAAAATTATACTTCAGTTAAAAACTTTTTGCCCTTCCAATTCATAAACCGCTCTAATCAATACTTAAGATGAAAGGATAAAATTTAACGATAAAAGCGAACCTATTGTATTGAATAATTTTCGGACCGTTTGAGTTGACATTTTACCGGTAGAACGAAAGTAATCGGCCATTTGACCTGAAGCCAGGACAACAATCGACATGAGTGCATGTGGTAATGATGAAATCATGCCACCCTAGAAATTAAAAAGCAAATCATTTCACTTCTGATTATGATTTTCTAAACGAATTATCTTGAATAACTGTTAAGCAAAAGGAAGAAATGAAAAGAAAAAAACTTACGCTTTGTATTTCGAGATGTAATACGTCTTTCATATAAGTTAACTGATTACCGAGTAGGAGGAAAAATGTCCATGACCGGCAGAAATTACTGATAACAATTGCCCATACGGGTAATGATAATAATATTTCCTTCCATGGGATTGTTGTTAGCTAAAATTAAAGTATAGATGAAAATATTATTTGAAAAAAGTGCAATACTTACGGAATTAAAAAAAAGACTTAAGACTTTCCGGGAAATTCATTTTGTTAAAGTACCGTTGCTGGTAAAGACGTGACTTGTCCAACTTGTTCGATAATAAATCGTTTTTCGTCATCCGAGATCGATTTACTCATTTCTGGTGTTGGTGCACTAATAGCGAACCAAATTAGGAACCATAATATCCCCGCAATGCCTTTAAATTTAAAATCATGCTATCTTTTTATTTAAAATTCAGTTGAATTTCTGCTTGAAACAATTTCTGAAGCTTACCAAAAAAAATAAAAGGTGCACACCAATCGATATAAGAAACGAGATAAGCAGAAACTGGCAGACCGATCATTACACCGAGATATCCACCGGTAAATGTAGTGGTAGCAAGTTTGGAGCGCTCCATTGGTGGTGCCCAATGCCGCCAAACACCATGCATTGCTGGATAGCTCACTCCCTTAAAATATAAAAGACTGTGTAAATTGGAATTTTCTTCTTTTACATCATCAGTTTTCGTGATCTGATGATGTAAAAGAAGAAAATTCCAGTTTACATATAGGTTTGGTCCAATCAGCTATCAAGTCAAGCTTAAGTCTTTTTTTCCACATCCTCAACTTCAATCTAAGGTTAAGACTTTATATCCGAAATCCAGTTTTTACGGAGAATACTGGAATTTTCAAGTTTTCAGTTCATATTCGCATTTGAAGAAAAAATTCTTTTATTCTCATTCAGAACTCGATAAGTGACTAATTATAGTGCCTCATGAGTTTGGCAAGCAAGCATTCGCTCTATATTGTAGTAAATGACAGTAACGATTCTATCAGAGAATATCAAAATTCAAATTTACCAATGAAAGGCCTTGACAAACTTGTATGGCAAGAACAATGAAATCAGTATGAGGATGTGCGTTTAATGCTAGCGCCAAGAATAAATTTAGCACAGAAGCGCTGAGTATTGAAAATCCAAATAATCTAAAGCATTCATCCAATCAAATTATTTTTCTTATTTATTGGAAAGCGCAAAAGAAAAGCATTTAGCCTATACTTATAAATAAATAACTTGATAAAGAGGAACTTACAAATTTGGCGCAAATTTAGCTGCGAGCATACCGCCTGGTATTTGTGTAATTGCATAGCCATAGAAAAATGCACTTTCCATGAACCCAAGTTCAGTTGGTGACCAGTAAAACTGTTGCGTCTATAATTAGCATAATTAGATTCCCATTTATGGATTTTTATAAAATTTTTGATGCTCAGTTATCGCAATTAGAATTTCAGGTTACTTTTAATTTTGAAGCTCTCGAACATGCTTTATTTCCTCTTAATTTATAATTTGGCCAATTTCATTTTATTTACTTGAAAATTTTTTTTATAAGTAGGTTTTATCATTTAACTTCGGTTTTAGACACTTTTCTGAAACAAAAATAGCAATAATATGTAATCTATAGGCCCTATTTTTTCTATTTTTCGTCCAGCAAGCTTAGTTCTTCTAGATTAATATTAATCAGTGAATATTGATTCACTGAAAACATTATTGATTGTGTAAATGAATCTTATCATATCAGCTTTTCAGACTGGCCGTCATTATT
Organism: Cruorifilaria tuberocauda; assembly: GCA_013365365.1. Classification (NCBI taxonomy): domain Eukaryota; kingdom Metazoa; phylum Nematoda; class Chromadorea; order Rhabditida; family Onchocercidae; genus Cruorifilaria; species Cruorifilaria tuberocauda. The sequence goes on from JABVXU010000086.1 coordinate 117,683, forward strand.
GTTCCATTCCTTAATTACATTCTCAATCGTATTCGTCACTTCATTTCAATGGTGACATTTCTCAAATTCCAAATTCCATTAATTGTTTTAAAGCAATGCTGCCAATCTATCAATCGATACCCCATGAAGAAATACTGTTGTTTCATTTACAATCATATTGATTATTAAATATGAACTGATTATCAAATTCACTGATAGCAGAGGAAACGATGAATCTTCTCGAAATACTCCTTGTCCAAAGATTTCTACTATTCCATCACTTCCTTATCGATTATTTTCAAATTTCTCTTCTTATTCATCATATTGCTGATTAACAGTTGAGATTATCATCATTAGTATGACGCGGGAACTATAAATTAAACATTTTAAATCTTTGCTTGCCGGTAATATTTAGCATTGCAATTAATGCTGGTATAAGCTTGATTTAACTGATGTCTTCTTTTTAGTTTGGACTTAGCCAGAAATCTCATTCAAATTCCACCGCTTCTCTTACGTTTATTTTGATCATCTGAAATTTATGAAATCGTTATTATCATTTCGAAGTATATTCCATCGGACCGTCAATAATCATTAGTTTCTACTGTAACCTTTTACCTTGCTTACGTGTGTTTAAGAATGGTTTCGTGCGATCGTTTATTTTATTTCCAGGGCGATTTTCGCTACTGAACTTTCTTCATTTCTCCAACTTCAGCTTCACATCCTTCTGTATTCGATTGATTTCATGATCTTTTTTCTATCTTTCTTTCATTATCAAGTAAAAATAGCCATCCAATCATTTTTCTCTCACAATTAAAATCTCCATCGATTCTTCTTCCACAATCGAATGAACCTTGAACTCTTTTAGTATTATACCGCTGAGCATCATGGCATCCTGCAATGGCGGTTCACTCTCGTTTTTATTCTTCCAGAAGCTGACAACTGTTACACAAGGAAAAGCAAGCGCTGATGAGTGGCACACGGAACTTCCAGAATTATTTTCGTATTGTGAGTGAATGAAACGGACGATGGCATGTAGAAAGTTTGCTCCTTCCTCCAACTGCCGGAAGTGTCGCTGGACGGGAAATTCTGAGCACAAATGCGCTATCATAGCAGTCGACTCTTTGCTCATAATCCTTGGAATACTTATTATTAATATTATTTTTAGAGTTTATTTGAATATATACATGATTATTGCCGAATGGATCGGTGAAGTTACTGATCATTCGTCCTTTCGCGGCACCAAAATTGCATCGAATTCCAAAAGCTATAATGAAGCCGATATTTGCCAATATTGCAATTTGCCAGCGTTTCTTCTTAAGAAAAAACACGTCCTAGAAAAGTGATGAAATGATTAGAAACTGATATCCTTCTAGATGAGGCTATGACACTTATTTTTATAAATATCACTAAAATAATAAAAGCAAAACTAAAGCTTTGGTACCGATTTCTCAGAAATACTATAAAGTTGCTCGATATTCTTCGTTCTTCGTCGCGTTAAAATGCTGCAATATTGGATTTATAATAATTTAGATTGCATTTATTTTCATTTACAATTTTCATTAAAACGTTTAAAACTTCATCCGCTGGAATTGACTCATTATTCAATCTGACCTTTTTGCTTTTTGAACCATTGTTTCACTCTGCTTGAATGGCCATTGCAATGATTTGGACTGAGCTGATGATATTTTGGCTTCTAGATCCTGAAATTTCACTAAATATTAAAGGACTTTTCGAACTGTAAGATTTACTAAATGAATGATAGCTTAAATTTCATTTTGATCCTTTTTCCTTCTCTTCCTCTTTTGATAATAATGATAAGCAAATGAGAAATTTACGGAATTTACGTGCGGTGCTTTGTCGGTCGAAAAATAAGACATCGCCATCAGGGCTGTGCTCTTTTTTATCGCATAAAACTAGAAATTAGAATCGCTTGATCAATTAGTATATTGTAAATGAATGATCCGAAGCAAAATCGTTTGATGATGAAAAGAGAGTTCAAGTTAATTACGCTCAGGAAATATCCCACTGATTAGCCGTTGATAAGGCAATGAAATCTCTCTATCGAACTTGTTTTAAAAACATTAAAACAATAAAGCGAACATTGTTGAATAAATGAATACAGCTGAATGATAATGTAGTATTCTTCACCTTAATTAAAAGACAAATAAAGAAATCTAATTCGACAGCAATGGTCTCTAAAGCAAGATTTCAAGCAAGACTTAATAATAAAGATTTTTAAAGAAACCGTCCACAAAAAAGACTTAAAATTTTCAGTGAAGAATAAGTCTTTCCTAGTTGAATTCTTCTACTTAAATTCCGAAAATAGAAAACAGGAATGAAAATTGCCATTGTCTCGGATAGATCTCTGGTGGTTCACCGAAGGAGAAAATGAGGATAGGCGGGGGAATTTCTTTGCAATGATCCCGAGCATGTTGAATACGTACACATCATCTGACTGCCTAAGTTATTACTCGGAAACTTTATTCCTACTTCGAGAATCGTTTTCCAATTTTAGAATAAATTATTCATTGATGAATTTCACAATCGAAAGATTCCTTCTCCATTCCATTTTTCAATAATAACTTCAAATATGCAAAAGAGATGTAGAAAAAACTACGTTATACTACTGTGAAACTACTTTACTTTCTCATAACTATTACATTCGTCCAATTCAGTGATCATACAAATTTCGAAAATCTTTTGAAAATTCTTCAGGTTGCGTGTAAAAAATAATTACGGTTGAATCTGAAAAGAAGTTAAAATTTTCAGAAATTAAATTGAATTTAATAATTTGATTGTCATTCTGAAGAGTAGAATTGCTGTAATAGCAAGTATTAAACATAGCCTAGACTAACAGAAACAGAATAGAAGAAGAAGACGTTGACAAATAATAAAAATAAATAAAAAAGTGACCTGCACATTTTTGCGAAAAATTAGTTTTTTATGGCAAAGTTTTTTATAGCCTCATCCATTACTAAATTCAACGATTATAAAGTAAATTAGTTAGAAAAAAAGTTTATTCATTTTTGAAAAGATTAAACAAAATGGTTCGTTTTTCCACTTTGAAATCTGAAATAATGAATTTCTCATGAAATTTAGACCATTTTTGTGAAAATTTCAAATAACATTATGAAATATGGCGATACGCTCATGCAGAGAATGTATCAAATTGCGAGAGACAGTTTGAAGTATTAGTTTGATATATTTGAAATTAGAAAAATTCTTTTCGACATAGGATTTTGCAGCAAAATTATAGTAAATTAACTAAAAAAGGCGGAGAGAGAGAGGTGGGAGAGAGAAAGGCGAAGAAAAGGAAAATTGCAAACCTGTTGCTATTTAATTATTTTTAAAAAAATTCGACAAGTTTGCACTGAACCAATTATAATATGGCTATCGTTTTGCTTTATGGTTGCTTCGGATTTTTTCTTGAGAAAATTCAATTTTGCTTGTACGCCGAAAAATTCATCAGAGAGTAACTGATGTTCGTTCAATATGAAAATTTGTTAAGAAATATCATTATGATAAACTTCTAAAGTGAAAAACTGCTGCAGAATTTATAGTACTTAAGGAATACTTATCGTTTCAATTCTTATATCAGATAATGCACAAAGTAATCGCTTAAAGAAGAAACAGAATTCCTTAAATGATACATTTTTGAAAAAGATGGTTTCCTTAAAAATATCGATGATAGATCTAACATTGAATATCGCCTGCAATTTTCAGGAAGTATGTATGAGATTACTTTTTGTCATTAAGTATACATTACTTCAGTGATCATGGCATAATTTCAAGATCTCTATATCCTGAAATATGCCTCATCATTACAAATATTTGCACTTCTAATACCATGCAGCTGTCTTAAAAGGAGCTGATAAAATATTCAAACAGCTCATTGCAAAATTTTTATCAATTCTGAGAAGTCCGTAGAAATCAATGCATCCGCAATGAACTAGTTGTACACTATCCTATGGATACTCTTGATACCATGATACGTATTGAAATAATAATTAACTGCTGAATGTGAATGAAATAATTCAATTGCATAAAGAAAATGCTTTCCATCTCCGCGAATGGAAAGCATGTAAGTGATGCGTAACGGAAGTTTAATCATGTTCAAATTTTTGAAATATAAAATGGAAGAATTTCATCGATGAAATTCGTCGTCATCTCGTCTCCCTTAAAAACCGGTATATGTGTATTTCTCTCCCTCTCCCTCCTCTCTCTCTCTTTCTGTGAAACTTTCTATTCTGGGTCTATACTGATTTACACCGCTCATTTACCCCAAATCTATCTATTTTTATACAATATGCATTGTTCAGAAATGTGAATGATTGATGCACGGCGGTGATTGAATACAAATTCGCTGATAGCTCTCTTTAAGTAATGCTTTGATAATAATTGAACAACAAAAGAGTGCTGCAAAATAATTTCTAACACTTCAATAAGAGATATTATTAGCACTACTGTACTTCTACTCTACTTTAAGTATTATTTTGTAGAAGTTTTTTGAGAGGAAATTTCTAGAAACGAACGCTTCTCGAATATCATTCCACTCAAATTCTTGCAACTTTTAATGACAACCTAAAAAAGAATAACGTCCAATATTAACTTCAGAGTGATCGAATAATTAATAAAGACAAAACGCAAATGATTATCGACCAATTTCTGCTGAAACGATCAATCTTTTGCATATTCTTAACAAATTTAGTATATTGTATGAAAATGACAACTTAATATAATCAAGAAGGAGATAAGAAGAAGGAATTTTGTTCACAGTCAGAAATGCATGATTAGCAAAAGTTACCAAGTGACAGTATTCCATATTCTGAGTGATTACTACAAAAATGTCCGGAAATTCGGTCGTAAAATTCTGAAAGAGAATAGCCATTGGGATAGTTCCTAAATGATACCTTCTAAAAGCTTTGATTTCAATTAATTTATAATTATATAAACATGAAAGATGTCAGTTACAACTGTAAATATCATTTTTCATGAATTAGTAGTGACACCTTTCCGTCCTTCTCTTCTTTCCTGTCCCACTTCGTTTCACAAACCATTTCTAGTTTTCCCCGTTTCATCATCAAAAAAACTTCCAAACTCTACTCTCCTTAACCACACGCTTCTGCTTCTTTTCTCAGTTCGAATTATTAGAAATGAAACGCGAGGGGACTATTATAACAGCAGCATATTTTGTGTAAACTTAACTATTAATTATTCATTTCAATGGAAGAAGGAATTGCGAGTAAGAATTGTTATTGATTTCCAAATTCCTTCCAGTTTTGTTAGAAGAAGGAGAAAAGGCTGAGAGTTAGCTTTTGATACTTTCCTTTCTGATGATAATATTAATTCCCAAAATTTGAAATTATTTAAATGTTAGATGTATCATGTTAAACTTAAGATTTTCAGTTTTTGATACATTATCATTTGTCTTTCTTTTCTATTATTTGTTCACTGATTTTTCGTTTGTCAACATGTTTTGTTTTTGGGCTATTTCTAGCCAAAAGCTTTTCTGAAAAGCAAAACCTTAAGCATTTCCTTCTCGCTTAGTAACGCCGCTTACAATTTGTCATTTTAACACTTTACAGTTAAATTTATAGCGACGCATTTCGGACATTTTTTTAATAATTCACATTTCTGTGTAAATTGATATTTCGCGGAATTTACAACTATTTTAGTGCAAAGGCAGAAACGAGCCTTTGAAGCATCGATTAATTAACTTAACCGCGTGATCAAACAATTTTCGTTTTGCATCGTTCATATTCCGTTTGAAATTCTTTATGATCAAGGAAAAACCATTCGAAGTTTGTAGTTTTTTTAAGCGATAGATCTATGATACAACATGCTTGGATTATGATCAATTGAAGTAACCAGAAATTATTCTCGGAATAGTCTAAAGTATGTTTGATTCTAGAATTATGAAATTAGATTTTTAAACTTTATTATACGGATATTCAAATGATACAAATATATCTAATCTACTGAATGCTAAATTTCATTACTTACCCAGAGCATTTAAATAATTTTCTAGCCGATCACTTTTCCTGATGTTATGGCCAAAATTTTCTATCAATATTATAAATTTGTATTTCGTCAACTTTCTTAAACATGATAACAGAACACTTGATTACTTAACTGTGATAGCTATGATATTTTGAATACATTGGATCTGATTTATGCGATAACAGAAACATTTATCCTAATCATATATTCCAGGTCTGTTGAAAAATCCTGATATTTGCCGAAAATTTCCTCTACAAATGATCAGGGTGCTAATTTAAATGGCTTATCACGAAATGCAAACATTTGGTTCCAAAATGGTCCAAAACTTATAATATTCTTCTGGCCAATAGGTTTTTCTGGCTTGTCAAATTCCAATATCATACAATCTTGATAGCTTTTACAATTTGCAGGTTCAAAGCTTTACATTTCATTTTGTGATTTACACTTCACCGGTTATATTCTATTGTTTTGAATTTGAGGTCTTGCTGAATGTTAATAAACAATCAAGTTGATAAGATGATGAGCAGATTGATGAATTGATAAAAAAGAATGAGAGGAAAATATGAAAAGCTAGAGTCTGTGATATGATTCAGATGATGGCATCAATAGAAAGTGTTCCTGAAACGTTTGAACGATGTTTTGAAATATGGAAAAATTTTGCAAGTTTGACATTATTATCAGAAAATGAAGCAAATGAGAAATTATAAAGTGTAGAAAAGAGCAGAATTACTGGTCTATTAAATTAAAAATAAAATTATTTTGAAACGGTGAAGACAGATGAAAATACTGTAATAATAATTTTAAGCAATATGCTACGTCAATGATCGATAGCTTTTAGATTACTAGCACGTGGGAGAGAAAATGCAGCAATAATGCTTCATTTCAATATACGCTAATTAATTACTTAATGTGATGTTCTCGGAAAAAAATCAAAGTTTATCAACAACGAGTTATATTCATCTTTACTTGCTGATCTCTTGAGTTGGCCAGAAAGCAAATTTAAATTTCCAAAATTTAATTGTTCAAAACTGAAGAAATAATCTCCAAATATCGGCTTATCACTAGACCTTCAAGACAATTAAGTGAACTTTTGCAAAATAATCAATGTTATTTTAGTGATAAGCGAAATAAAGACAGATAAAAAGTCATATCCTTCCTTTAAACATTAAATTTTTTTTGGGTGATTTTACTTACTGTGATATTATATTTTGCAACACTTACCGTTGATTGTGAATTCTTTTTGAAACTCATTTAGCATTATATCTCTCTCTCTCTCTCGCTTTCTTTTTCTCTTTCTCTCTTTCTCTCAATGATTTTATTCATTTTTCAAAGGAATTCCTACACGTAATTTTCTATAACTTGCATAATTTAAAGTTAATTGAAGATTTAAATATATTTTAGAAATTTTCAGTTCGTTCGATTTTTTATTAAAGACAAAAACAAATGTTAAGATATCATTTGCACTTTTTCATTCATTTTATTAATGAACTATCTATTGAGTTTCATGCATTATTCATTCTTTTAGGCAATAATTTCACTGACAAATTTAACTTTTAAATTAATTAAAACTGAAATTTCGAAATGATAAACGATGAACAGAAAATAATGTGAGGATTATTGCCATACAATTTTTCATTCTGTGTTTTCCCAATTAAGTTACATTATGAAATGGAGCTTAATTGCTCAATTAGAGACGTCGTATCAAAGAACAAATTGAGTCGTTAATCAAATTCTGATTGAAATTAGTTTCCAAGAAACAAAAATGATTCCTATTACATTTTGATCATTCCACGGAGTTCAACTATTCACCAGCCGAAATTTGGATCACCATAAACTTAACTTTTTAAACTAAGCAACTTACTGATAGTGTATTGGAAAAATACAACAGAACATTTGAATATTCAAAAAAATTTCCAATTCCCGGTAATACTGTTAATTGCATAGTCTAATAAGGAGAAGAAGAAGTCGAATGTCGACGGTCGCCGTTAATTCATTCTATTTCTGCAAAATTTAAATTTTAAGAAACTCGCAAAGAATGCTGCTGGAAAAGTGAAAATAAGAAACAGTTTTGCAAATATTAAAAAAATCTGTTAGCTTCGATTCAAGCATTCTAATACAGAAAAACCGGAAATATCTTAAATCTATAAAGTGGCTGAAATACATTAGCATAAGATTATTCGGTTATTAGAAAGGAAAGTAGAATTTCAGGCCTCACAAATCATGAAAATGTTCGTATTTTTTTGGTAAGTTAGCAGTGAAATATCTCATCAAACTCCACTTTTGATCAAAATTAAATATCGAAATGATCTAATTTTATGAAAAATCGATTTTTTCATGTTTTTTGTTTCTATCAGATATAACTTTTTATTTGGTCGATTTGGAAATATTTTCAGGAGTGATTACTTTGTGAAATAAACAAATTTATTTATTGTTAGCAAGATGCGCTAATTGTCACGGTTCTATTTTAACAACTAAACATGTGTTTAAACTCATTTTATAATACACTGTTAGAAGCATGAAGGAGTTACTACACTCAACTGATAATAATCGTAAAATGCTGATAAAATTATTAGATGTGCATTGATATTTATAATCGACACATTGAATAATTGAAATTCAATGACAAGAATTACTCAATCCGTTGGTAGTACGGAAATTACGGAAGCTTTAGATTATTTTTGATGCGGAATTTTGAGCCACGATTTATTTAACTTTCCAAAAATGAATCCATGTTTTACCCTCACTTATTAGCTTGGTTAATGTATATTCATTTAATGCAAGATGTTTTATGATGTTATAGCTTGATATCTCATTATTCCGCCCGAGGGAGATCAGTTATCAAGTAAGGCAAATATAAATCTTAGTTGTAAGTTTGAAGTAACTGAAATTTGAGATCACAATTCTTGCTATATTTCACTACAGAAAGATAAATATCATGATTTTGCGGCAAAGTTAAACTGATTATTTTAAAATCTCTCAATTCAATTACATTTTTGGCCGGCTGTCATAAACAGAACGATATATTGCTAATTTCTTAAGTTTCAAGTAAATAATTTTGGTAGCAGCTGAAATTAAAAACTTTTCCACTAAAAATTTTTATTATCGGTGAAGAAAATGATTGGATTTGAAAATTTTTTGCTAATTAATATTGTTGACATTCATCGAAATGATAAAAGAGAGGAGCAGCTTATTAAGTACAATAATAATCCCAGTCTTTGGTCATTATTAATCATTTACTGTTTACGCTTCAATTGGCTTCTTGGCTTCTTCTCGTTAACAAGTCATTATGAACTTCTCGAATATGTTAACCCTTGTATGGTGATTATCAGTGGATCGTTAAACGAAAACGAAATATCACTCTCCATGTAATCCTTTTATAACAAACATCGTAAAAAATTTTTTTAATTCTGTTTAAATATTTTTTGACATAATATATTGATTTTAACTATTCGTCATTATCTCTATAAATGATAGTTTCAACTGATGATTTCAACTTTGATTTGCATCAAACTTTTATGCTAATGTGACGATAATTTTGAAAGAAAGAAAAGTAAATGATTCGATTAGTTCGATCAGAAGTATGATAATTTTCTTGCTGCAACTCCAATGAACTGCAGTAATTGATATAAAGGAAATTTCAATCAGTGATATCACCTATCAGCCAAATGAATCTCTTTTCAACGATCACTAAATTCAATCTTTATTAACTGAAAGATATGATATAAGCAGTAGTTTCTAACAATTCTGGAGAATAATCAAGGAAAATTCCAAAAGCGTAAAGCCATTACAATCGAATAGTTCACTGTTAGAGGGAAAATTCTTTTAATACATCTGATATTTGCAGAACTTCTAATTTCATCATCTGATAAGGATTAATTGCTTGAGGAAATTTTCAGTTTGTTTTTATATTATAACGATGGGAATAAAATTAATAAAAAACTTCAATTAACTAAACTGACATGACAACGGTGCAATTCTAAATTTCCCTTTTGCATTTTAATGAATTATACTGTAAAAATGAATGTGTAATATAATATTTCAATTAACGGTGAAGCGATAATGAGAGAAATTAGTTTGCATTATAAAAAAATTCCTTCAAAAATCTTTCATCTCCTGAAGCAATCAGTTTTAAGATTTGTAATCTACAGCTTCATCTTGGCCTTATCAATTGATTTAAAACAATTCTACTGTATTACCAATTTGAGCTATTATTATTTGTCAATTCTTTAAAGTAATCAGAATATAAATTTTAGCAAAATGCGAACATCATTTTTCATGACCTAATTTAACACTAAAAAATGCAAACAATTAGTAAAAGCTTTCTTCTTTTTTGTTTTTTCCATTCATCTTAAATGCCACTTCACAGAGTTTTATTTTCAGAATGCTTAGACAGTAATAATTTTTTTATATGACTTATCACGCTATGATGAAAGAAATTCTTCCCAAAATGGAATTTAGATGTAATTTGCTTGGCTTAATATTTGCAGCGTAAATTGATATTCCCTTCAATTAATTATTGTATTGCTTAACAAAGCTATTCATATAACAATTCCCGTTGTAATTCATCATCGATATAATAGCTAAGGTATCTGAAAAAGATATTTCATTAACTTAAGCAAGTTCTCTTTCTTTACTGCGAATGATTTATAAATGGTTATCCTACTCTTCACCAAATAGATTTATAAATCTTCGGTGACTGATATACTAATATATTCACTTCCATCCTTCAGTAGTAGTAGTTTTCAAGAACTTGGCACTGTTGAGTAATCTTTTTTCCTGATTGATTGTGGCTCAATTTAAACTGTAATTGTATTTTTAGCAATGAATATCAGTGGAAATGTTATCGAGAACAGCTACGAAACGACAGAAAATAGACAGTTAATTTTAATAATTACATTCGTTATCTATGCAGCTGAAGGAATCCTTCTTATCATTAGCAATGGTTTGGTTGAATTGGTGTTAGTCAAACATCGATATCTCAGACGCCAATACGTCATTTTATTTTCGCAAGTAATTAATTAATTAGAGTCGCATTAGATCATTTGATTTGATAATCAAATTCTTGGATCTTTTCAGTTGCTCTCACATATTTGCAGACTTTTGTTGATATATTATTGGGAACTGCATTTTGTCTAGCCGGAATCGGTCGCCTAATTATGATGAAATTTGGATATTACCGAGTGACCAGACGATCTTGTTTCTTGCTACCATGGTCTGCAGTTGTTATATGGTACCATCTTGTATTTTCCTTTCCTTTCACTTATTAATTATGTCATTTGCAGGTTTCCATCATTATCTTATCATATATTTGTTAATAACTGCTAATTAGAATTAACTGCCAATTGCAAATAATAAAAATGATCCAGGTCAGAATTAATGTCAGCTACATCAACACTGATGGTAAGTACGGATCGCATCATTTCGGTTGTATCACCCATGCGATATTTTGAGAAGAATTATTCGTATCAAATCAAGCAGGTCAGTGTTTGCTTTATTTTTAAAAAATCTGCTTTAAAAAATTAAAAAAATGAAAATAAAGGACAAGCTTCAATATTCATGTTTCAAGATGCAAAATTAAAAAAAAGAATGAATGCTTCCAGAAAAAACGTTTCAAGATTTTTTCAGATCACTGCATTTTTCGGATCAGTAACGATACTCGTCATTACTAGCTGGATTTTTTCTTTCAAAGACAATGAATCTCTGTTGCACGGTTTTTGTTGGTAAGTAGCCTGAGTGGCTAGTTATAGTTCAGAAGTAGAATAACCGAACAACAGTCTTTTCAGGTCTGGTGATGTTCTGCATCCGTTTTTCGCTGACATGCATGCTTTGTTGATGATCACCACCACATCCTTAAGTGTTATCCTCTACGTAGTTGTATTTTTCATAAGCAGGAAGCATCTTCGCCGGATAAAAAGCAATCAATCAGTATATTTATATTCGTCGTTTTTCTGATTCATTTAACCGTCTATTTCTTCCTCGACTGGGATTGAGCCCTTCCTTCCTATTCTTGAAATTTAGTTTTGAATTCAAATACTGTAATCAACAGGTTACAGTGAAGCTACACTTCATCGATCCTAGCGAATAAATAATATTAATCGGAAGTTCTCTTCATTGAATATCTCAACTTGTTCATTATTAATACATTTTTAAGACGATACAAACAGAAATTGCGCATTAAAAAAAATTGATTTGAGGATTTTACTTGGTGACGGTAGGCTAAAATAACTCACCAGATCCGAAACACCGAACATTATTATCGATAATATGATCGTAATGCCAGAAATCTGAGGAATGATAGTTTTAAATGATTTAAACATTCTAATTGTATATTTCAGGAAGTATCATTACGATTATTTGAAATACGTCAACGAAAACTTACCATTACAATGGGCATTTCTTGTGTTTTTACACTCATCTTCTACGTGTTACCGTTGTCCTTAAAATTGTTGATAGATGATGATGACGGTGATCCAACAACTCACTATTCTGAATTGATGCGTGTAAGCGTAGCAATTAGTTGTAATATAAGTTCATTAACAAATATAGCTATAGTCCTGATAAGACAAGATGATATTACATGTCACGCAAGACAGTTGTTACCGGAATGCATCTATAAAAGTATTTATAAGTATAATAAAAAAACAGTAGGTTGGATCAAGACTGTAAGTACTCCAACTGTTGGTTTGAGAAAGAACTAAGCTATTTGATCGTGCTGAAAATATGAATGATGAAAACGTGAAATGTGAAAAGTATTAATCCATTGGTGTAATTTTTGAGTTATGAAGTTTATAGAGGCAAGACTGAATCATCATGTTTAACAAGTGAAATCTTTTTTCGATTAAAATTAATGTGAAATATTTTGCTCTAGCAATGTTCTACCACAGAAGCCAGGAAGTTTTAATTTTCTTACGTACTTGAAAATTATTTATTTGATAAAATGAAAGCTAATTTCACTTTAGCCCAAGTCAAAAGGCATTTCCTATCTTCATAGAAATAATTGCAATAAAATACTCCTCCTTATCAGTTAACAAATATGCTTTACTGACACAACTATAGCCGTCACAAGTATAGCCAAGAATGAAGGTTCTCTTGAAGTTTGAAGTGGAGAAACGATAGCTTCATTCCGTTAATTATTCCACCAAATTTTAGAGTAACTCAATCTCATTTAAAAACACAAGCTTGACATTTTCAATCTTTAAATTATCACCCTGTATATCAACTAGAATTCTTTCTTCAAATCCATAGATTTAGGAAACTGTGAGAATGTGAGGACTCGTCACTCTCCGATTTGAAAAGATTGATGTTTCACGAAGAAATACTGTTGTAGAGATAAAGAAGGTAGGTGGTATTGTATGACAATTACAGTGCCAACAGACCAGGATTTTTTGATGATTGAAACAATCCTTCTAAAGTTTTAATGGGAACTGGTAAGGGATTCGTTAGTGCAGTCTAGAAAAGTATAGCCATTAAGCTATTGAAGCTAAGGTACTTATCACGCAGAAGAAATGGACACGTGATAAAAAAAAGGTGATAGGGAAGTACTCAGTAATGAAATCTTATTTCTTGTATATTAGTGGACAAAAGAGCTTTTACATTTTATAACAAATTTAGCATGGAATATAAATATAGTTTTAGAATAAAAAAATTTACATGCCAATCAATTTATCGCATGTTCAAGATATAGATTTGCTAAATACTTAAGACATATAAAATTTAAGTTGGAAGAATTTACATATGAACTATATAAACGATAATTTTTAGGATACAAATACTTGATAAATTAATTTGTTTTATAAAATTATTTCGGTTTTTTGGAAAAACAACCGCCGACTTTGAATAACTGGAACGGTTTTATACTGTATCAACTTTTATCCACATGCTGAGGCTACAGTACTTTTATATTCCTCGATTTTGCGAAGGCAAGCATTACCATAACTAGTTAAAGTGAATTTGCAGTGAAAACGATTATTGACTGATTGTAGAACAAAATATCATTCATAGTGTACTGAACTATCAAACAAAAGCAGATTGAATTTCACAAAATCAACTGCTGACAAGTGGAAGATTCCAGTCGATCTCTTTTCTTTTATAAAAAAATTTTCCAGTTGGTCCATTCCCTTCTAGTGTTGCTAAATAGATTGGCGTATCAGCACCTTCCTCAATTGTTAGAGGGCCAAGATGACTTGTCATGTCGGTATTAACATATCCGGGATGACACTGCAAAAGTTCCAATAAAAAATGGAAAATTATTCTGCTAAATGGGAAAAAAAACTAAACAAGAAAGCTTGCTAAATATTTTCCAGTAAGCGTTCACAATGAACTGTAAAATTTTTTAAAAATTATAAAAAGAATTACGAACCGCGTTTACCAAAATATTTCGAGGTTTCAGTTCTTTCGCTTGAATAAATGTGAGTGCAATCTCAGCAGCTTTTGATACCTTATATGCTGAGCTAGGAAAACCATTTTCTTTCCGCTTGTCTCCAATACAAGCCCTACAATAGTGTCTTTAATGATAAAGATTGTCCTTCACTTTTCTTTCTAAACTATCTTTTTTTCCATTTAATTACGATATTTTATTCAAATATGAAGTTGATATTAATCGAAATTCTTACTTCATGTAATCACGAGTAAAGTTGTCGATATCAGCAACTGTTAACGAAGGACTGGTAAGTTTAGCAATAATCTCATCACTATAACGTCCAGCAATAATGCCTTCAGAGCTACTTACATTAACAACTCTAAACAAAGAATTGAAAATAACTCTTGAAAGACAAAAATTAATACTGCTCAAGTCATGAAAAGAAAATAAAAAGTTGCTAGCAGTGCAATGATTTTGATTAACCAATAAAAAAATTACCTTCCACCACTTCGAATAAGAGGGAACAATATATTAGAGACTTGTTTAGTACCGTCGTAATTGATAGCAATTGTCACGCGAGCCTGTTCTTCTGGTGTCTCTTTTGCTGAGTGCTAAAATTCACCACTTGAATCAAATTCTTTCATCTTTTCCAACTCAAAAATTTTAATAAACTTATCATTTAAGTTATTCGTAAATATAAATCATTATTATATCTGAGTATGCAACAAATCACGATACGATCCTGTTTCTTAGTCGTAATATTATCAATTTAAGTGAAAACATAAAAAATATCATGTTATCTATTTAATCACCTTGAAAGCAAATCCTGCATTGTTAATCAATACATCCAAACCATTGTGTTCTTTTTTCAAATAAGAAGCGAAATTCTCGCAACTATTACGATCAGTGATATCAAGCTGATGAAAACGAATATCAGAATAACGCTTATCACTCAATTCTTTAATCACTTTGTCCAATGATTCCGTACCTAATTTCTCGTTTCTCGCTGCAAAAAATAAAAAAATGAAGTAAATTTATATTTTATTAACTCAATTATAAAGAAAAAGAAAAAAGTTAGAGATGTGGCGTCGAAATGTGTAAAGCAAGTCAGGGAAGGGAAGATCAATTCTTCAATATGCTTCTCACGTCTTTTCCCTTAATAAGATCCCTAACAGAAATATTCTCGTAATATGCAAATAATACCAGTAAGGTAAATGATTGCCCCGTGTAACTTCTCAGCAAGACCTTTTACGATCCCATAACCAATCCCTTTGTTTGCACCAGTGACCTATGAAAATTATGAACAATTGATTTAAGAATCAACTAAAATTTGAAATTTTATGAATTGATAAATCAAATTTCAATTACATCTTAAACTACAGCTTTGCAGAATGCAGTGACCAATCAGCACTATTTCAGTGTGGTAAGTTGTAATAATATTAAATATAGATAATGTATGCAGCTATCAGAAGAGTAACTGTAGACCTGATAAGTTCCAAACAAGCACATAATTCTAGTAATAGATTCTGTCACAACGATTTATTACTGGTGGACTTCTGTCCAACTATTCAGTGCAAATTACATACGCTATCAATAATCATCCATCAACCATATTTTTTTATTTATTTAAACAATAAATACAAAAATCATTGTTTGCATCAAAATTTAAAACAGAGAAGCAACAAACCACAAATACTTTAGGTGATGGCATCGTCTTGATCTGACTTGATAGTTACACAAAAGCCGTAAACAAAATGTGGAACTGAAACGAAACAGATAAGACATACTAGGTCATGAACCAATGATCCCCTCTAATTCTTTTTGTTCATTTTGTTCGAATTCTAATTCATGTAATTCTTGTTTATCATACAGTAATTGTCGTTCAAGCAATTGTGTATTCAATTCTCACTAAGTAAAACATTTGCACAAAAAGTCGAATATCAAATGATAAACAATAATTATAATGATCTATCTGTTTTTCCTTCCCCCCTTCTCCGGAAAAAGTTTGTCTTATATTAAGAAAAAACGACACGGAATTTCAATCCATCGCGAATGGAAACTGGAAAGAAGAAATGATTTGGGTATTGATCTAATCACTTATCACAAACAGGAGACTAAAATGGGCCAATCACAAGTCAAAATTGTCACCAAATGATTTGTCAATAAATATTCTTGACTAAACAACCATGGAAAATACGGTCCGTTGCGCAGCGTCCTTCCTCCTCCCTCTCTGTGTGTCAAGCGTCTCGAATAAAAATGGTTGGGAGGGAGTTGGGGCCTAGTTAGGTTGGGATAGTTCATTTTGGCTTTATGGTTGAAGATAGGTTATTTATCAGTCGAATGATAACTACTAATAACGCCCAATCTCTTAAATAAATTAGCGGATATGATAGTGAAAATGCACATATTCCACATTTTAACACTTTTGCTGATCCATAAAAATAAATCTCGTGGTACTTAAAAAAGTAATGTTGAGATAAATGCATATTGAAAAGCCGCAATGAGTAAAGTAGACGCTGCCATTGAAATTATATGCCCACAATCAAATCAAAATGATAATGATAATGATGATGATGAGATCGATAGAAGCATTCCTGAATCGAAGGAAGAGCGAGTATTACTGATACAACGTGTTCTGTTAGCTGAACAGCACTGGTTCCAAAACTTGGAAGTAGCCAACATTTTTATAAAGGTATTTCTCAAAATTTTTAGGTTGTGACAGATTTAGTGCTACCTGATATGGAAGAGATTTATAATAATGATCGTTAATGTGTGGTGATAATGAAACTTTTGATTGCAATTACTCAACCGTTTTTTATCATAATTTATTTAGCTGGAGAACATTTTACGGGAAATTTGTAAAAGAATGAATTTATCTGGTAAAGTGGACTTGTCAATTAAATTGGGAGCAGAAAATCCGGCGACAGAGAAATTATCGTTGACACAACGATCAGGAGCAGAAATATTCAAATGTTCCGTTATGCTGCTTGGCGAGAGTGTTATACAAACTGAGGTACCACCGATGGAGGTCTAAAATTAGAACGAGCTTTCAAAGTTATCGCTTACTGGTTTTTATGGGTTGTCAGTGATATAAATTGCTTGCAAATGTTTGCAGTATTGTGAATTCAAGACAATTTTCTAATCGAATGAATTGATTTGTAGGTGATAATGAAGTATCCAAAAATGCCAGGAGGCATTTATCGCGGAACTGCACAACCCGACGTCCAGTGGAAATTGCAGCAGATGCAAGATGCAGACAATTACTATGCTCAAGCTCTAAGCATGCTTGTTCAGGTTAGTCCTTTATGTCCTAATTTTCATTTTTTTGCTCTTTATAAGAAACGTAGTTTTAAATGACTAGCGGCTATTCTTCAGGAACTGAAGTGGATTAAACTGATACCATCTGATAGTATTGGTAAAATGGCATCCAATGTTATTACTACAGTAGCGAAGGTACCGTTTATTTTTTTCATTTTAATAATTCTTGACTATATTCAATAAATTTTATATTCATACTTCTCCTTTTTTATATAGACAATAATTTTATCTAACAAGGAAAACTTTATTTATTAAATTTTCTGCCATTTAAACAATTTAATTTTTTCAGGTAATGAATATGATCGGACAAGCACGTTCAATATTATGCATGCCAGAAAAACGTACATTATTGGAATTGTGCAATTCAACAGTAACACGATGTTTTAATCCCCCATTGCCACCTGATTTGGTTTTCTCATATTATATAAACGCAAGTCGCCTTGTTTGTGCTGCGTATCAGGTTACACCGAAAACTAGTGGTGCTCTTTTTAGAATTCTTACATACTTTAATTAGATTGAAAATAATGTCCCAAGATTTATATGGGTTTTACCATTTATTCTCAAGTTTGCTAATATCAAGAATTATACGGGAAGATATAAAATCTAAAGAAGTATAGTACCTCCACTTTATGCATTACCACATTCCTATAAAATTCTGTATATATATATGTATATATCGACTTACTTAAATAACAGGTAACCAAAAATCACCATGATAATAATTATTATGGTGCTATAATTCGTGAGTTTCGACTTTTTTCAGGTGCTCAAGGTTTAATAGTTACGTTAGCGGACTGCTGGCTTCCGCAGCTCGTGGATGTTTTATTTTTAACAGATAGAGCATTAAACGTAGCGCAAGAGTTCAACTATAATATGTGCATGCTCAGAGAACGAATAAATACATACAATCATATTTGTTCATGAATTCAGTTGTGTTTAGTTTTAACCAGTACTCAGTAGCGCAGGGTTGGTTGGGTAAAAGCTGATTAAGTTTTTTTAATATGTTTCCTGATTTTGTTTCCATCTTGTTTTTTGTTTTCTTTTTCGAAATATTTTTACATTGCATATATCAGTTTCATGGGAAGACTCAGAGAAGCAATAGGGTGGGTTAGCTCTGTTTAATATAATTATTAAAAATCTTTAATTTACATGTATGCTATCGATTCTTTAGGGTACTTTCATGTATAAAGTATTTTTTATGAAAAACTGATAAAGCTGTATAATATTCACAAATATATGTGATTTTGCTTGGTACATTCATTTACAAATGATTTGTATTTATTTGTGTTTTTATAAAATACACTATCGAATTGAACTTTTACCTCTCACGTCGAACAGATCGGGAAAGCTTTTTTAATTAACAAATTTTCATAGTTAATGATTTAAAGTGCTGATTCCTAAATGATACTTTCAGCAGACTGATTTTTGGTTATCTTTAGTTTTTAACATCAATCTTTTGACTGAAATCTGCGACAACTTAAGTTCGGACTGGATTTTTGTGAAATCTAATTATACATGAAACTGAATCAAATAAGGTTTTTGAGGAGAGAAGTAAAAAGTTAATTTATTAAGCTTAACAGTGGAATTCTATAATTTAACCCAGAATGTTAAGCCGCGCCGCGCTGAGATTCCGATATAAGCTGGATAATTTCTTAATGAGAAGAGGAATTTCCGTTCCTACCACAATCAAAAAAAATATCAATTGCAGATGCTTAATCATTCTTCTCAAATGTCAGCAACTTTAAAGTTGAGGGAAGCACGCGATATACTTCTGTATTTAGAAAATATTTTGTGCTTTCAAGCGAACAAGACAAAGCCATCATCAAAAGTTATTCGTGAGAAGGTAATCCCGGATAATTTTCAATTACTTCCAAGAATTTATTTACAACTTCTTACTCATTGTTTATGAGTTTTTATTGGATGACATACAGTTTCGTGTCAAGTTATAGAATATCCGCTGTCATTCCCATCCACATATTCTGTTATTTCGAGAATGATTTTCCAATGGATTATTATCCGGGGTCTGGTAATTTGCACTGGCTGTAAGTTGATAAAATTTTCCGTTTGACAGGTATCTTTCTTCCACTATGTTAGTTTATAAAATTCATGAGTTACAACAAGTAAATTAATATTTCAGGTGCTACCATTGTTATATCGCTTAATGAAGTTTCCTGTTACAAAAAAGCTATTCACAGAACGTAGCAAAGACCAGCTAACCACTATTATCAATTTATTGAAAATTGGTCTGAAATTCTATAGTCGCAAAAAAATTCACGTAAGTTTGGTACCAACTTCACATGTAGTTGATATGCTAAACTATTATTTCCAGAATACTTCCTCGAACACTCTCGATTCTTTTTATTTTGGACGAAAAGAAGCTATTGAACGCACCATTGTTAAAGATAAATCACAACTTCCTACTATAGATGATATCGTTGGACAAATAGAGGTTACTTTTATTTTTAAACACTACTTTAATTGTTTGCCCATTTCTCAATAATTTCATTATATTAAGGCTAAAAAGGCTCTGATGGAAGCCGTTGTTGATCCTATATTGTATCCGGAATGGTTTGCAACGTCAGGTCATAATCCGTGGCGTTGCGTTCTTCTTTATGGTCCACCAGGAACTGGTTAGATTTCGAGAATGATTATAATTGTTAATTCATTGCTTATTATTCAATTCTCTTAACAATAATTATTTCAGCTAATTATACAAAGCACTTGGTACAAAATTTTCTACTTTAATCAGATTACAATTCATTTAAGATTATGTCTGAAATATTTGAAGTCAAAAAAATAAGTGGGAAAGAATACATATTTCAGGTAAGACACTTCTGTCCCAGTCAATCGCTCGAGAAGTGACTACCAGGTTTTACCAGGTAAAATACTTAATTGTAGACATAAATCATTGATTTTTTAAAATTTCAATGATATCTGGTTTAATTATAAATAGAATCATTTGAAATATTTTGCATTTCATTACATCATGTGCAAAACCAATGCATATGACGAAGAAATCATGATTTAAGAAAGTATATCTCTACAAGTAATTCGTATTTGGCCCATTTCAGGTTTCTTCCTCAGATTTAATTTCAACCTGGAGTGGTCAAAGTGAGAAATTAATTCGTGAACTTTTTGATCATGCCTTAGCTCATAATAGTGCTTCAGTTATATTTATGGATGAAATTGATAGTTTGTGTCGGACCAGACAGATCACCGAAGATGATAATATTAGACGTGTCAAGGTAAATATGTATTTTTTCTGAAACAGCTTGCTTCTTATTAGCGCTTCTAGTAATATAAGGTTGTTGAAATAAATATTCCATATGTTTCAAATCCGATACTTACTTAAAATTTGATCTCTATTTGATTATCAGAAAAATTTTGTTACTTAAAGTATAAAATAAAGCTTTCCATCTTAAATCACATCGAATCTGATAGCTCTCGCTTACAATGATTTAACATTTTAAAACATTTTAAACCAATTTGAATCATGAGTTCTGAATTTTTTAACTGTTTCCAGTTTACAGACGGAACTTTTCCTACAACTTCAAAGGTTACACGGTTCACGTAGTTCTGTTTTACTTATTTGTGCAACTAACTGTCCGTGGGAATTGGATGCAGCTTTTTTGAGACGGTTCGTCGTTATCGTAAAATGAAGCATGATCATTTATGAGAAATAAATGAACTTTGCAATCGTCTTTCCTTCTTTCTAGTTTCGAAAAAAGGATTTTTATTGGTCTACCTGACGCTGCATCAAGAAGAATACTGTTAAAGAAATTCCTAAATGTAAGTCTGGGCTTATTTTATCTATTCTTTATAAGATTTCATAACGCGTTAACAGATTTTTATCATGTGTAGATGGTTTCATTTTTTAGAAACTTACTATATCAAACGATATTAATTGGAATGTTTTGGAAACTTTAACAGACGGTTTCAGTGGTGATGATTTAAGGAGATTTGCTCGCGAAGTTGCTTTTTTGCATTTTACTAAGTTCAAGGTGCTATTTCTTTTATTCACTAGTTACTTATTTAAATTTTGTTTGTTTTACATTTCTTGATTAGACATAAGGAATTAAAAATGAAAAATTACTAGAACTGTCTCAATAATTATACAACTACAATTTGGGAACGCCTTTAATCGTCTCCTTGAAGAGGATTTTAACGATTGTTTTTTATTTTCTCCGATGTTTGGAGATTGATAGTCTATTAACGTACAGTTGGCTTGTATATCTTGCACTCTCTTGTCTTGCTGTTAATATGAAGATTCCTGTTTTTGTATCAATTGTTATCATTTCTTCGTCAGTGTAAAATGTTCAGATTAATGAAAAGCATATTTATTCAGATGTTATCAAATTAATATGCTTTATTGAGTATTGTTGGCATTTTTGATTTCATCGCTTCCTCATCTGGATACCAAAAAAGAGGTGGAGATATCTTTAATGAGAGTTATTGTTAAATTCTTTTCACCAAGGCTTATCTTCTCAAAAAACGTTAAAGTCATCATTCTTCATGAATGTTTTTGGCGATCTGCATCCAAATTATTCTATTACTAAGCTGGAATACTTTTAGGTATAAATCATTTTTATTTAAAGCTTTTCTATTTCACATTCTGATTAACAACTGAATTTTTTGTTGGTCTTACGTTTGAACGTCGATGTCGTCGATATCGGATTATATATTTTTCTTCTTTATATCCCTATTCATCAGCTTTCGTTTCAGCATTTTTCATTATTTTCAACCCAGCATTTTTATATATATAATAAGCTTCCTTAGTTATGAATCCAACAAAGTTGCCCTCGACTCTGTCCGTTAACTTTTTTGTAGTTTCGTAGAAATAATCTCCACTTTAAGCTGAATTCATGCTATTTCATCCATTATAACTTTCAGCAATAACATGAATATAAAGAAATATAAAATGCTAGAAGCAACAGAAATAATTATTAATCGATTATTTTGTATTTTATAGGAATTATACAATCTTCATTGCGCTATTAGCAAATCATGCTTAGTAGCTCAGATTCCAGTGACAATGAAGGATTTCGAGGAAACATCTGAAAAATTTTCCCCAACTTTAGGTGGATATACGCTATCCAAATACATGGAATATTCAAAAAAAGTTTAGAAAAACAATTAAGTGATTAATCATTGATTGCTTACCTTTTTTTGTAAAATCGCACTATGCTTGCAGTCAATTTATCTTTTAAAGCTTTGATAACTTTCAATGACAATGATGTATACCGTAATTGAATTATTCAGCAACTTAATTTCCTTCGATGTTGCATCATCATCATCGCCGACGTCAATTAATTCAGCATTCTTATTTATTCGTTTCTTTCTTTTCACTTATTGAAATGGTCTAAAATGCCAAAATTGATGATTTTCAAATGCTTTCATAATCTGCCGATATATTATATCCTTAGCAGCGATTAAATATGAAAGCAGTTTTGATCAATTTTTAAATTAAATAACAACAATAAGCAATAAGTTAAAAAAATTTGTTTTAATTGTTATTTTGTTCTGGTGCGACAATTTTAATCTTAATTTTACTATTTTCCAAGAGAATTTTTTTATTCGCAAATAACAGCCCTTGTTTCCTTTTCCTGTTTCCTTGGAAGGCAGAAAAATTCCCACATGACTGTTACTGAAATTAGTCTCCGCTTGAATGTTAGGCTTCTCAAATCATGTGAGAAAGAGACAGAGAGATAAAGATTCTGGCTAGCTTTCATTCCTAACTTTGGTTGAAGCTTGCAATATGCATAGGCGCAGACATCAACACAAACATCTGTGTTGATATGCGCCTTGCACGCTTTATAGCGCTTAATTCAAATCTTTCTCATCAAAAATATGCAGCATAACTGAATAAAAATAAATATATACAATTTTATTTATTTGTTCCCTTCTGATTTAATTACTCCGTTTCCATTTATTTACAACAGACTGTGTGTGACAATGGAAAATAAAAAGTAAGCACTATGGTCCAGTCATTCTTTTTAAAAAAATTTTTTTGAAAAAGTAGCTTTTTCTGGAAGAAGGAGAGGGAGAGAGAGAGAGAGAGAGAGAGAGAGGGAAAGGAAAAAGTTTCTGGTTGAAGAAGATAGAGGGAAGATGATGGAGTGCGATGTAAGGAAAAGAGGCATTCGGAATATGCAACCAGAAAACAAAATCAGTGTGTTAGCCAAGCCAAGTTGCCACTGTTGCAGGATTAGAGTAATTCAGGCCATCGTGGCAACACGACTGGCTATTACTCAATGCACTACCTCAGTCCTTTCCTTATCACTATAATCTGCTCCTCTTACCTGATCAATTTCATCCATTCAAGGTAAATCATTATTCTTTTCTTCTTTCCTTTTTCCTTTTTTATATCACTCATTTCCTTCCTGTTTATTTCTTCGGATGAGATTAATTTAAGCGAAATATCATATTTATATTTATTCTGAGGTGAATTAAATTTTATTAATATTGGAGAATTTTTGTCGATGTTTAGTAAAGGGTAAACGATGTCTTTGGTGTTAGTTTAATGCGTTTTGTTTTATTACTTGATTTTAATCAGTATAGGTGTTATTCCTTTAGTGTAATATGCATGCTGTGTGTTATTTCTGTAATGAAGTACTGATATATTGTACAGCATATTAATTTTATTTCATAATTTTCACTAATTCGATTAAATGTATTGTAATTTGTTGCTTTGTAAATGATTAATTAGATCAGTAATTAGCTGAAGTGCAAAAAAAATTTTTAAGCTCCTTTTTGTCAATCAACTAATTATAAAGTGTGGAAGTATTTTCAAACACAAGTTTAGCATTTAGTTTTCCAATTTATGATTTTTTCCCGGTAATTTTTGGTGGCATTGCTATTGGAAAACAATGTCCTGTTCTTGTCAAGAAAAAGTTTTAGTTATTTTGCAGGAAGCTTTGATATATACTTTTAGTAATTCTTTAATTGGGAATTTATATTTTCATCTTTATTTTTATCGATGAACGTAAAATTAAATTCGAAAGCTTAGATTTCAAATGTTATGTGACATTAGATTAAGATGGTCAAAAACTATAAATAAAGATAGATAACTAAGCAGGTAGAAATAAAATGAAGCGTCAGTGCTTAATCTCTTCTTGTATTTGACAATGCTAATTAATTCCCTTCTTGCACTTGATTTAACTTCTATGCTGCAATTTTAAGATTTCAATGTCCCTTTAATTATAGATATCTAATGTATCCATAGTATATTATTATCATATCAGATTAATCATGAATTGGAGAGCGCAAAGATTTAATTCATCAAATTGGGTTTAAGAAATGATTGGAATTTGTTAAAATAAATAAATGGATTGATAGCGTTGTCATAAATAAATTAATAAAGTGGACAATCCAGTTATTTAATCAGGTAAGATGTTTTCATCTATTTCACTTGTTTCTATCATTTTATCGTAGGAATTTTCCCAGTATCTTTTCCAAATTAAATCCCGAGATTGAGTATATCAATTTGTTAATCCATATTGCACGTCTTGGACATCCTGCACTGCGTGGATATCATTGCTTCTTTCTCTCATATTTCTCGTTCGATTTATTCTTTTTAAATATTTCCTATTGAAGTTATTTTCTTTTAATATTTTTAAATATTTTAAATACTTTAATATTTTAATATCCTATTTTTAAAAAACTTCTAGCTGAATCACTCTCAATCATTTGAATCGAGAAGGGATTGTAAGGAATGAAGAAAAGCTACTTTTACTTTCAGTAAATATTTTGCTTGCACTGGCAATACCTTCAGACATTGCATATTTATTTTTCTGTATATTGTGAATTTCATTTTTTAGTATTTCATTGATCTCTTAATTTTCAAATCGTACTTCTCCTACCTTATTCACTGTCTGATTTCTTTCATTTAGCTTCACAGGTAAATAAATGGACTGTATATGTTTGTATCCTCTGAATTGCTACTATTGTCTTTTTATTGTAGTGTGAAAACTTGTGGGTGGAATCGAAAGTTAAATTTTCCTGCATTGGTATTTGTTGGTAAAACATACTTTCAATTAAAAACAGAGATTGTTGTTTCAACTGTGCATTCTGTTTAACTGCAAGCTGTTACAATTAAAGCTTATTGTTATTTCTAAATAAGTGTAATTTGCAAATATTTCCATTTAAATGAGTTATCAGCCATTAAGGTCTTTAAGAAAGGAATTACTATAAAATGAATTTAGAATAAATTCATAGTGATATGTCAATGGTTATTCTAATTGGAATAACTTTAAAATGTTTTTTACGAATTGTTATTCATATGATCATTAAAGTTCAGTTATGCCCATAATAAAATAATATTGGAGTGATGTTTATATCGAGTAGCTGAATGCTTGAAGCCAAGTAGTAAATATCGATATTATCATTATTATGCTAAATGCCGACATAAAAATTGTCGTTATTATTATGACAACAAATAAAATCGTTATTTTAATAGTTACTCTGTAGTGTTAATTACTTATATTAATTAAGTGCCAAAAACTTATTTAGACCTGCTTAAATAACTTCTTTAAACCTATTTAAATCAAGAAAAAAAATTTATTTCTTTGCTCAGTGGAAGGTACAAAAAATTAAATGGATGAGTTACTGATAATCTACTGCGGATAATTGTTGCACTTTGGATAGCAGGGTTTCTTTTCTCTTCTTTTAGAGGTTTTATTTCAGGAGTTTCATAAACGCTCTCACCATTTTACACTCAAAAGGTTCTTTAATGAGGAAAAAATTTTCCTTATTTTAAGCTTTAAGAAACCATACCATTTACAAATGCATGAATGAATTTTGCGGAAATTCATAATTGCTGAGCAGGAAAAACTGGAAATACAACATCAAGAATTCCTGTTAACAGTATTTCACTGAAATTCTTCCAGTTTACTATTTAAAGAATCTAGGAAAAATCAAGCCAAGATGGGAAAAATAATTCTAATTAGGAAAGAACTTTTTGTGAATGTATTCATCGCCTCTTGGTAGGGGTTTTTTGAAAGTTTGTCGGGAAAAGAAGATATTTTTGACAGCGAGTTCTTATCCCTCTCTTCCTGCTGCTTTCATGCTTAACAGAAGTGCTTTTCCGGCCTTCCGACCATGTAAGTTAGCTGCTGTTCCTCGCCGAACCGTCAATCTGTTGCTTCTTCCCCCCAACCAAAGAAAGTGCAACAGGAGAAGCATCAAACTGGCACATTTCCTTTCGCTCTTTCAACAAATCCAATAATAACTATGAAGAAAAAATTATCAGTGGAAAATTTCAATATTACATTTTGAGAGAAAAGTTTAAAATTAAAAAATTTCTTTGCTTTCAATTTTTCGAAAGAATTTAGAATTATTCTTTCCGCATTGTATAATGCTTGATAAAGCATCCAAATGGAAGCTAACATCCTGCTTATTATCTTCAAAAATTTGCCCAACGATCAAGACATAGTTTAAAGTTTTAATCAGATAATAGCCATTAAACCGTCTTTATCATATAAGAAAGTAATGGCAATAAAATGAAAACTTCATTTTAACTGAACTAATTCTTCACTGAAATAAAAGCTAAGCCTTTGATAAAAATTAAAATTAGTCTGTTCTGGATTGCTTAAAAAACTCAAGTTTTACCTTAAAAATTGAATTGAAATTAGTATGATTATAGAGTAAAAGATTTTCCAAGCTTTCGTTTACTTGAAAGATTTATTATCAATTCTTATATTTTAAATAATTTCTTTAATTTAAGAAAAAATGGAAAAATATGCGATATTTCCGGAGTTTCACATTTTACTTTCATAGATTTAATATTCTCCGAGTTGGAATGGGCGAACTTTAGTTACTATCACTTGCATTAATTATAGAAGGAGTAATGTATAAACTGAGCCTTTGCGTTGTTTGTAAATTGGATTTTTTAAAACTTTTCCAAGTTATCGAAAATTATTTTTTCGAAAATTTTATCGAATGTATTTTTAGACAAACAATGTACAAAAAGAATTCACGGATTCTTCGAAGATTGAGCAGGTAGTTAAGTTCGCTGCAAAAGTTGGCAAATTTTGCATTTATTCGTCGTGCAAGATAGGAAATTTTGGAAATATTATGTCGTATTACCTTGAAATTGAATTTTTTAAAGCTTATTTTAAAAAACTTAACATAATTCGCCCACAACTTTTTTGAGAAACTTGTCGTTTCAGATTATACGATTGGCAAATGGATGAGTACGGTGGCTTACGTCCAGTAATTAAATCAATTAACGGAGAGAGTGAACAGATACAATATTCTCACTATCACCAATCAACTGGCGATAAGATAAAACGCCAACAAAATTGCGCCAATGATTCATTTATTCTGGAAACCATTCTCAAAAAATACAATCGTCATAAAATTCCAGGAGATTCAGTGGTTGTTGAGGTGGAAGTTTGGGTACAAGAGATCACAACAATCAGCGACATCACCTCCGATTTTCAAGTACACTTTTTCGTCGAATATACACCTTTCAATTGCATTTGTAACATTTGCAATACGCTAGACTAAAATAAATAACCATTTCCATATTTCAGTTTAAGGTCTTGAGGAAACCGCAGAAAAGATGGTGAAGTAACCTAAGAAGTAAAAATGATAAAGTTACTCGAGAATAATGTGACAGAATAATGGAGTATATATATGGAAGGGGTGAAATGAGCACAATTGCAACCTAAATTTTAATTAATTCCACTATATTTTTACTCATTAAATGAATTCGACATATGACATAAAGGAGGATTAAAAGATATTTGCAGTTGGATATTTACATCAGTGAGATGTGG
Organism: Cruorifilaria tuberocauda; assembly: GCA_013365365.1. Lineage (NCBI taxonomy): Eukaryota > Metazoa > Nematoda > Chromadorea > Rhabditida > Onchocercidae > Cruorifilaria > Cruorifilaria tuberocauda. Next base: position 146,117 of record JABVXU010000086.1, read on the forward strand.
CTCGATCCTGCCTTGGATTATTCCTGGATGCAGCCGTGTCGATATAATTTGTCTCTGAACAGCATTTTGTTGGAGAAGCTTTGGACCCCTAATTCATGCTTTATCAATTCGAAAACTGCCGATATACATCGAAGTCCATTTCCGAATATTTTTTTAATGATTTATTCTAACGGATCAGTATGGACCAATTATAGACTCAAATTGCAAGGTATATCATTCCATTTTATTTGTTCGTTTTTTTGTAAGTTTTGAATGAGCAAAAATGACGTCATAAGAATGAGAATAATTGCCATATGTTAGAACACTTTATTTGTTTACAAATAATTAAAAATTGTTCGGCCATGTCCAACACATATATATATATATATATATAGATTTACTGACATCATTAAAGTTGATAATATCTTTGAGAAGTTTCTAAGACAATCCATAAGCAAACAAATATCTAACAATGAATTCCATTTAGTACAAATTGAAAAACTTCTTTTCAGCATTTCACTACAAACTCATTAAATATACCTCTTTATTTGAGAAAGGACGGTTTTGAAAATTTTCAGTTTGAAATTTTAAAGTTTGAAATCTCAGGGCTATAAGTATGAAAAATAACTTGGCAATGTCAACTAAATTTGAATAATATAATTTAAGGAAATTGGCTTTTTATCTAACGTTTGGCTGAAATTATTGATAAGTAAAAAGAAATGAGCTATAAGCTCTTAAGTTAATACAAATAAAAAATAAAAATGAAGTTTGAAGAACTGTATCAAGCATGAATATCAAGCATGAAATGGTAATGTTATGAATGAAATTTATAAACTTTAAAAGCAATTTCAGGACCATGCACAATGGATTTAACGAGATTTCCCTTCGACAATGTTACATGTTCACTTACATTCGAAAGCTTTAAGTTAGTCACTTGAAACTTTTAGGCATTTATTATGAAAATTATGCTATGATTCCGAATTTTGATTTATGCAAAATTAGCTATCTTTTCAAATAATCCTAAATGATAAAGACAGTTCACTGCGAAATCGGTTAAAAGAGAAAGAAATACAAATATTGGAAAACGAAACTAACGAAGGAAATTAATCACCTCGTACAATTGAAATATAAATTCATTTATGATAAACTGGAAACAATCAAATTTTAATGTGATATTGATCATTTACTGAAACGATATTTTCTTCAATGAATTTCGGATTTTTTTAAAATTAATTTTGTGATAGACGTAAGGTTTGCCCATTTGAATTCCTGAATTGATAAAATGATTTTTCCGAATTTATTTCCATTTAATTTCAAAAATGAAGGAGTTCCGTATTCCATCATTTTTCTCAAATCTATTACGTCAAATTAATTAGTCTTAATATTGGAATAATTTCATAAAATTGTATTTGCAAGTTTTCATTTTTCATTATATTAGTTATAATACGGATGAAGTTGAAATGGTTTGGTCACCACTTGGTGTTTCGAAAATGCGTGAAAAAATGGAACTCGCTGATTACGAACTTACTGGCATTGAGAACCTTAGGAGTACGGAGGTTTCTTTTGCGTATTTTATTATCGATCATTCAGTTGATAAATCAATCGGTTATCAATCATCAGCAATCGATTCTAGTTTATTTTATGTCTTCACTCATTGAGACTTACATTCGAAAAATAAATAAATGAATGAAAATAAAAAACAAATATATTTGGGCGTTTAAGGAGAAAGACAAACAAAGTTAACAGAGCTAAATGCGTTGTTGAAAAATCAATTATTTCTCAACAACGCATTTAGCTCTGTTAACTTAAAAATTGAAAAATTAAAGTGAATTCTCTTTTTCCCTCCATTGTTTGTACATTGTTAAAAGTTTCATTTAGCCCTATCCCGCTGGGTTTTGGCATGAATTAACAATGATATTTCATTTTAAAAGACGTGCTGGATGGTACATTCTACAAGCTTATCTTCCAACTTATCTTACCATTTGCATATGTAAGCTAATTTATACTTCCTATCATAAAGTTTTTTTTTTGATATTTTTCTAGTGTAAGTGACAAGATGATTATCATGATGTTATTATTTGGATGTTATGGAAAAAGTTTTGATCATAATTCCTCGAGAAAAAAGAGTAAATCTATTAGAAAATTGACATTCCTTTTTCCTGAGATTTCATTTAACGAATTTGATCTTTGCACGATTATTTCATTTTAGCATGGATTTCATTTGCACTTGGCTCTAAAGCAATTCCAGCTCGAACTATGCTAGGTGTTAATTCACTTCTTGCAATGACTTTTCAATTTGGTAATATTATAAGAAATTTACCGCGGGTTAGCTATGTCAAGGTTTGTTCTTTCTGGTGTACCACTTCGGCGATAAAAGAGAGTAACTTTTTTCAGTGGATTCTTTCAAATGAAACAATTGAAGTTATTTTTCTTTAAGGCAATAGATATTTGGATGCTGAGTTGTATGACTTTCGTTTTCTGTTCACTGTTAGAACTTGCCTGGGTTGGTTATTTGAGCAGGGAAGAACTGAATGTACCGAAACCGGTGGTAGCAAAATTATCACCAACAGGACAACAAGATGATGATAGTAGTATCAAGTTGGTGCAACAAGATCGTTATGAAACTAATTCACTACTTCCTAGGTCGGAATGTTTGTATTATTACATATCTAAATAATAAATTTTGAATCCTTTTGAATCTAAGATCTTTTTGTATAATATTTTGGACAATCAAAACTCCCTCTTAATTTTCTTTTTTAACTTAAATTGAATTACTAAAATTGAATCAGTGATTGAATGATTTGATTTAGTGAAGTATTATTAACGTATCATTACAGACGAAGGCCAGGAGCTGAGGAAGAAAATGCACTGATAAGTCTTGCACGTGGTAATGATTATGGTTATATACCACCCGGTTACGGTCTCAATGATCATTTAAAGGCAACAATGGCTTCAATAGCTGGTCCATGTGGTTGCTTGCAACACGAGCCAACTCCAAACACAAAATCCTACTCACCGATCCCGACATCCTGCCATCCTACCACTACACTCATCAAAAAAAGGGTACATCGTCATGTATTGATTGATTTTTCAGAAAATTTACCAAAAAATTTGTACAGTTACTAATTTCTACACTTTTTACATTATTCTATTTTATTTCATATTTTTATATGAGTTCTATTAGTGTAAGTGTGTAACTTCCTCTATACAATTCTTTCATAACAATCTGTGAGATTTGTGATCGTTAAGATGATTTTGAACCAATAAGTAATGAATGTACTAATCTTCATAGTAATATGAGAACTAGCTCGTGCTTCATTAGAAAGCAAACAATGACTATATGAGTATGGTAAGGTAAAGACACTTTGATGAAACAGATATGTAGCATATACCTGTATTATCTGATATCTACTGTACTGGATAAATCCAATGTATTCTATTGATCATTCGTTTATCAAATCAATAACTTTTTTTTAATATTCAGGAACAAGCAACACAATATATCGATAAGCTGTCAGCAATATTATTCCCGACGCTATTCAGTATGTTTAATATCGCATATTGGTATCATTATCTCAAGGACTGATAGCATCCAATAGACTCTTCAACGGAGAATAATCGATTACTGATTTTGCATTGAATAGTAATATGTCATAATCTGTTGCTTTAAAAGCGGAAAAGATCAAAATTATTTGTTGTTCTGAAACTATCGTGCAAATTTGATGAATTTGACTATTCGTATTATTTTAACTTTCAGCAAAAAATTGAAAAATATATTAAAAAGTGTTCATTGTCATCATATAGAATTATTGCTCAATGTCCATGCAAAATTTAAAATAGTTCACTTGTTTATTAATTTAATTAAATTCAATCTTGAGATTCTTTTTGTCTAACTCAACACGATCAATCAATCAATTCATCATTCTGCATAGCACAGTGAAGAACTATTTGAATTAACTGCTTCCCATTCAAATGTTTTTTAGCTTTCAAGCTTTTTCAAGCATACTTTTTTGTTAAATTATCAATTATGGAAGCTCTTTTGAGGCAACAGTGTTTGTCACAAATTGACAAATTTAAAATTCCAACAATGGAACAGAAGAAATCTTTCAACATCCGAAAAGTTTATTTAACATTATTTCTTTCAAATAAGCTAAAAGTGTAGCTATTCAGTTGAAATTTTTTAAAGTTTTTTTCAAACTAATAACTTCAATTACTACAATATGAAAATCACTGAAAAGAGAGAGAATTGAATTAGCAAAAAATGCATGAAAAAGAATTTAAAACGGAAAGATCAAAGCAACACATGAGATGAATTATAATATAATAATACGTATAATACCTGTAAATATCTTAACTACTGAACTGTAGAGATTAAAATGACTCATGCGGTAATATGCATAGAACTGATTCATTTATAAGATTGAAACCATTTTTTATTTACATATAAAAAGATAAACATATCTTTATAGAAATCTGTATACAAAGTATTTTTCACTATTATTTTTATTAATACTTCGCAGAATTTAATTTAAATGAATTCATTGGCTTTATGAGGAATATGCATGCAAAATGATTATAAAAAGAAAAGTAAACCCAAGGCAATCTTTTCTACGCATTCAATATTCTCTTTGCGAATTTGAATAGCAAAGAATAGATTGAATTTCAACAACATATGCTCAAAACTCTTTGAAATATTCTTTATGCTATTCCGTTAAATTGTATAATTCTCTAACATAATAATTTCTGAAAGGAAATAATTGAAGATATCACTTTTAATCTAATTATTTGTTGTTTGCAGCAAAAAATAATTTTATAATAACTATCTAAAATAATTACATTCTAATTCTACTAATTTAATTATCAAGTGTAATACTTCGTTGCAATATTTTAGAACAATTCTTTCCCGGAAATTTATTGTCTTTTCTATATGCTTGAATTATAACGGCCCAGTCGTAACTTTCTGTTGTTAGCGTTGATATGTCGCAATGTGGCGGTAGTTTGTATACTTTGCGAACACGTTTCAAACGTTTTACTATTTCACCAGGTCGTGAGACATCTCTAAAAGACTATATCGAGTTTATATGCTTATTTTGACTTTTTCAATAACTCTTGATTTCTCATTTTTTGAAATTGGAAGGGGTCTGCAACAGTGGTGTAAATTCAGTTTAAATTAGAATTTTCTTTAAATTAAAAAGTGTCTCAAATTTTAATTGGTTTTTAGAAACTGAATTTCTTTTCACTGAATTGACGAAACTTTCTAAAGATTAGAGAATTCGCAATTACCTTGAAGCATTGAGTACAAGCATATTAAGATTTCTTAAAATTTCAATTTCAAGTCGCCAAAAGCAAGTTCCAAAAAAACTATTGTTGCAAAGTCCAATAATGCAACTAAAGTTCGATTTCGAGATCTTCTCAAACTTTTTGAGCTAAAAAAGTCGCATGTTGCTGAAGTCTTTATTCGAGAAATGAACAAGGAGAGAAATCTGTCAAATAGCAGTTGTTCCCTTTTTTTTCCTTTCTGCTAGCAAAAAAGTATTAAATCTCTTATATGTCGCTTATATCTTAGCGAATCAAAATGCAAATCACTTTAAAGTTAATTTGAGAAAGTTATAATTTCAATCCCTTTGATACTTAATTATCCATTGCACTTAGTTATATTTCTGAAATTCAGGCAATTCTAAAAATTGCTAAACCTACTTTTATTTCAAATCTTTTGCAAAAACATACAGTTCCTCGGGATTCTCCAGTGCCACCTTGATTAAATGGTAAACAGACGAAGAATTTTTCATCGGAAAGAAACCCTTTTGCCATTCGATCCTCACTAAATGGCCAATCCCAAACAAATGTCTCAAAGGACGATTTATCACAATCATTGTTATCATTTTCCACATTGCTGTAAAAATATTGCATGATAAAGAATAAAATAAAAAGTAAGGTGTAAATTGTGATAAAGATGGAAATCGATGAGAGAGCTGTAGGAATTTAAATCGCGGTAAAATTATAAAGAATTGAAAATAATGAACAGGTGAGAAAGAGAATCGTTTACATTTGTGGGTAATGTTTTACTGGTATAACAAAATCAGGAAGTGACACTTGCGAATTTCCGGTTATATCATCTGATGTTTCAGGAAGAGATTGAGATTTCTGTAATAATGCCATCATAGATGAAAACTGTTGTGGCAATTTTAGTAGTGCCTGAAATTGTATGGAAAAAAATGCGAGTACAAAATAGAAGTGGGATGATTCAAATAATATTTATTACTTGAAATATGCTATTAACACATGATTATAAATTCTAAAAATAGAAGAATTTTTTTTAAATAATATGTAAGTCATCGATAAGTCAATGAACAAAAAGATAAGCGCTGAAATTAAAGGAAATTTGAGAATTTTTATCTGCAAATAATTTTGCAACGAAATTTTAATATTAAAAGCATTTTATTAAATACGCACCGACCTGTCAAACATCAAACATATTTCCACGTTGCAGTGGTTGTTTTCTCACGTAATGTACAGCAGTATCATTACGTACAGAACATTACTGATTGCAATTACGGCATCTCTAAAGTAATGTTGATTACCCGTGGACGTATAATATGATAAGAATGATTATTTCTTTGTCTGATAAATTTGTCTGGAAAATTAGTTATCCATATATTATATATGAATTGCTAAAGCATAAACTCCCCCCAGTGATGATTTTCCAGAAGCTGTCAGAATGAATTGAAATATTTTACTCGAGATGAGAGTGATTGAAAGGTTTAATAAAGGGGGAATTGATAAAAATGTTGCTAGAAAACAGCTGCTTATCACAAAGAATGAATGCTTCATTCATTTGCTCGTTGTTTAATAAACAGATTTACGACAAATAGCAAATTACAACTTTTATGAGAAAAAGGGAAATACGATGCCAACTTGAAATATTCTCGAAAAAATTTTTTGTGAAATTAAGCAAATCATTTTAAGTTCTCATTTAAAGCGAAATAAAGAGAATGATCTGACTTTCCCCATCAATTACTCTTTTAAGGTGCACAATTTTCAAACTTCCTTCTTTTTTCTTTTGTAAGCTAATAGATCTTTAGAATAAAACCTTCTCAATGGTTTAGAATTTCAAAAAATTTCATTAGCAAAAAGCGAGTATGAGTTGAAGTTTCAATTGAAATATTATATATGATGAAGTCACATGTCATTTTCTTTCCGTAAATTCAGAGTGTAATATGAAATGTTTTGCTATAAAGTCGATTAACAGATTAATATACTTTCAGAGAGATCAAAATTTAACGCTTAAAATTTTTGCAAAAGTTGAATTCCATTAGTCAATCCTATAAATTCACGAAATCATAGAAGTTTCATGAGCTTAATCAGCAAATGTAATCCAATTATAGGTGGAGGCCAAAAGTCAGTAGTGTCAATTAGAAGTGATTTCCGAGAAATATTCAATACAATTGCATATTTATCATTTCAACTATATGAATAATTAAAACGTCAAATAATTTCATAGGAAACATATTGTAATATCCTACAACAACTAAAGTAAGCAAATAATTGCGCTAGAACAAATGCTTAGGCGCTCTTTTCGATCAAAGCCTCGTTTACATCCATTTTGCTGGAAACAATCAAAATGATTGTAAGCTTTACTTCGTCATCACTTCGTAACACGTGTCTAGCAAATCACGTCATTTACAATTCATTGATAGATATGAGCTGTCTGTGTAAATTGTTATAGAAAATTCTTCAAATGAAATCACCGAAATGAAGTGCGAATAAATTTGAAAGATTTACGAAAAGTAAAACAAAGTAATATGTAAGCACATTTCTTTATTTATTTTGCACCTCAAATGATAAGCATGATTAATAACAGATGTGTTAATATTTTCAACGGAATAGAACATTCTGGATAGCTAGCACTCATGAGCATTTTTATATTGCTTATCGCATATTACCTGGATGACTCATTCTTTTGTTCCTCAAAATAACTCATCATTTCTGAATATGGTGACTGTTGATCAGCTAAGAATATTTGATACAATTCTTTTATCATATCATGCTAGCTGATGAGCAATAAATTATTAACCGATTCAGTATTGGATTCATACAGTGACAATTTTTGCCAACTTAAATTAGGCTCTTTGTTCTTTGCGATAATAACGAAAATTGTCTTTCAATAGCAATTGTTGCTAATAAATGCAATCACATAAAGTAGAATAGTGATTAGTGAAAATTGAAAAGAGCAGTGATTAATGATCATTAAAGAGGGCAGTTGATTAGAGCACTTGATGTCATATTATATCAGATGTGAAACAATCCAGATGTACTATATAATTAATTAATTTGTCTTTTCTAACTTTTCTTTTCTGCATTTCTGTCACTATTGAATTCTTACGTGACATGAAATACTCACATACGACAATAATCGACTATTTCAAAAATATGGAAGATATATCTGATTTAATCTTACAGTTTAGTACACTTTTTCATTTCAAATTCAATAAATAACATAACTAAAATCGAGTTCAGAAACATTTGCAAGATCAAAAGAATTGAACGATTTTTTTCTCAAGTTAAACTGTTAATAACATCGAATGCATTATAACAAAAGAAATGTATTCAGTACACAATCCTTAATATTGTTTAACAGGGAAATTTTAACCATTAAGAGAATGCCAAGTAGATATGTACCCACTCAATGTGTGTTTGGTATTACAACCGTTTATCGTATCAGTTCTCTTCCTCATTTTCATGAAATGAATTCGATAGCTAATTAAGAAAGCGGAGAAGGGTTGGAAAATTTGGAACATTATTTAAAAATGATCAGATTTCTTTTCCTTTAACACACACACAAAATGGCTTCCAAGCAGCTAAGATTGAACAAACATTTTCATAGGAAGGAAGCAATGAATGTTTCTTATGAAATTTCAAGTATTAATAACCTGAAATTTTCAGTAGAGGAAAGCATAATAAGAGATTAATAATGCTTTGGTTAAAAAATATAATTGGTAAGTATATATGTTAGCATTAATTTCTTATTTTAATTAGTTTCAAAAGATCATAGTTAATTAATTTGTTAAAGTGAGATGATTACTATCGAATTTCATCCAACATTTTCATCCGAATTTCGTCGAACACTTTTCTTATAATTTCAATATTTATGCTAACAAAACAAGATGTTCATTTGAATTAGAAAAAAGCATCGCAATCAATTGAGATTAATCGTTTCCATGTGATCTAGAGAAATTTTTTCTACGATTCATTGATACCGATATCATAATTCGGACGACCTATTAAGAAGCTATTCACGTACGCTGCATGTTGTTCAATTGGACGTTGAGCAAATAGTATCTAAAAAATTCAAATATTTTCAAATATTATGATACTATCCAGTGGATTCAATAAATTTGAATACAACTTAACTATTTTCTCAGCTGAAAATATGGAATAATTTCCATTTACGTAAGAAGAAGTATCAGAATCGATGTTATTAATAATCTAAATATTTAGGTCGAAGTTATACCTCCGGTTGTCGTTGCATACGAGCCATATATTCTCCCATTTTTGGATAGTAAATACCTGGGAAATATCTGAAAGAAGGAAGAGTTTTTATTCAATTTATAAATTGCAAATAAGCACATGATAATATATTTAGGAATAGTATAATTGGAGAGAACACGAAGCTTAAAAAGCACCTGAATTCTGTGTAAGGATTCACTGTCACAAGTTGCAGTCGTTCCAAAAATGGCCATATCATTATGTCAGCAAAGCCTAATGTTTTTCCTGAGGAATTATGATATTTAAAATTAAAAAGTTTAAATGGTATAATTAATTTTAATCCTTAAAATGGATTTTCTCCGTTTATATTCGGTGATTTCAATTCCAAAAATTAAATTATTTCTTTCAGTTGAGAAAAAATTTCAGAAAGCTGATAATTTAATTGATCGAAGTTGTAATTTGTTAAAATGTTATTAACCTCCATAAAAATCATCCATTAATAAAGTTTCGGCATTCCGGAGAGCACTGTGCAATGATTTGTCAACGTTTTGTTGAATGGTTGCATTATTGGGATATAAAGTTTTGAACATTATTGAAATAAGCTAAACATATCATATGGATAGATATTTCATTAAAATTTTAAATGAAAAAATAAAAAAGGCGAAGAAGTAATTTATCATATCAAATTATCTTCTAACTCTAAACGAGTAGATGTCCAGCGCAATGAACAGTGATCAAACAACATGATAATTAAACAGCATAACCGATGACATTCTTTCAACAAGAATTTTCTGGTAAGCCTTCGAAAGTGGATGATGCGGAAGAATGGCTGTTTCCGGAAATATTTCATCAAGATACTCAGCGATTACTGCTGATTCATAAATTGTCTATAATTTATCATTCAACAAATGCATTCCTGATATTTCAAGCAGTGAAATTGAATTGAATTGAAATTGAATTGAGCTTCCAAATAATTACGAATTTAGTATAAAATATAAAATTCAGAATTCATAATATGTGAACGAACTTACACTGCCATTCATTTCAAGAGCTGGCACTCGACCGAGCGGGCTCTTGTTTAAGAACCATTTTGGTACGTTCTCTGGATTGATGTTTGTAATTTCCACTCTTGAATGTTTATTAATGTATCTTGTAGTGATCATATCTTTCACATGATTCTTCATCTTTTGAAACATTTGTTTCAAATTCTTGAATTTAAATCAAAACTAACGGTATTCCTTTTTTGGCTAAATAAATTACAGCTCGTTCAGCATACGGGCAAAATCGCATGCTATATAATCGAATAGTTCCAAATCCAGAATACGGTTCTGGTGAATCTGCAACTAACTTTTTTGAAATAACTGATTTAGACGCATAAAATCTTAACATATGGTATTGATATGATGAAATAATGTTGTCAGAGGCATTATCAGTTTATATGTTCAATGTGTGAAAATGAACAAACCTTGATGTAAAGTTAGGGAATTGAGACCCTGGACGTTGATACTTTTCGATTGTAGTTGTTCAGCGGTTCCTCGCCAGACCATTGCTTCGATCCGGTTAGTTGTCGTATTTGAAGATCTTTGTTGATTTGCGATAGGAACATTCGGAAATGTTACATCGATCGGTAATAGTCTAGGCAATGATCCATCATTGAAGGATTCATTTATCTACAAGTATTCTTGATTTTAGAATTATTGAAGCTGCTATCAGCGAAAACGATAAGATATTATGATGAAATCTACTTATTTAAATTCTCTTATTTCACTTATTTGCTTCATTTCCGAGAAAATCTAAAATCTGCCCCGAGGAATTTGAAGGATTTCCAGTGGAGTTATTTATGAGCATTTATAGAAAATTCTTAATAATTTAGCAAAATTACAATTTGCACTCTTACCTCCTCATTACTGCAAAGGATCATTAATTCAGCTAAAAAGAATGCTGCTTCAAGTTTTCGGATCCAAAACATTCTGTAAAGATTGCAGTGCAAATCCGATCAAAATGATATCATCACGTTGAATACTTATCGAAGAAATACCTTACGCTTATCTTCTCTATTATCATATCTTCTTTATATATCCTAGAACTTAATTTCGAATATTCAATTTAAGTCGAAAAAATTCTTCCATTAAATTTCATTTCAACGCAGCATTACCGTAACAGCTCACTTCGACATTGAAGGAGGAAAGTAGCTTCTGAATATTTTTTTAACAATGAAAAATTTAAGCTACTCCACTAGCCCTTAGAAAATTTTATTTATACCCTGCTTTATTTTTCTTTTCCTCTCCCTTGTTTTCTCTTTCTCAGAAGACCATAAAAATTTCGAGTTCCCTTATAATAAAAAGGACATTGCTGAGTATTCAAAGCATATTACAAAAAAAAAAACTGATTGTAACGAAGTTTTCGGCACGACATACTCGTAATTAACGTGCTGCATTACTGATGCAAATTCTGTCCAACAACTATTTCTAAGTATTATTTACTTTAAGATCCTGATTTTTCCTGGCTTTTTTTGCTTATTCTTCATGCACTATTAGTGCAATCATCCGGTTCATTTGTTTACTTTTCGAGTGAAATGGAGAAGTCGGATTTCTAAATCCTTTATCACAGCTGCCACCCTAGATTAGATGCAGCAGTAGTCAGCGGACGAGATATTCTCTCTCCGTTATCTAATTAGATTTGCAAAAAAACTTTCCATTTTAACATGTTTATAGCTGGTTTCTTGAATCTATTTTCCTCTTCACAATTAGTTTACTTTACTCTTACTTTTATTAGTTTTAACATTTTGCTGATCCAATCAATTAGAGAAAGGAGTTCGACCAGATCAGTGGAATTTTTTAAAAAAGTTGATATTATTAAAAAACCACATTTCTTTTGTTACAACTAACAGTTTTGCAACTTCCAAAAATTTTTGCTAGAAATTAAAATACTTTTCACTTAAGTTTACCAGATTTTCCAATAGTTCCAGAAGTTTTACACTTCTCGAGAATGGTAATCGAATATAAGAGCGCATCTTTCCTAAATGACACCCAACAATGACTAATTGAAACTAAAACATAAATTAATTAACTTATGCAGCAGAATTTCATTTGCGTTAATATCAAATTTGACAAGGACTGCATCAAATATTTTTCATAGTTTTTAATCTTAAAATTGTTCAATCGTCATTAATTCGTTTTCCAAATGAAGTTTTTCGGCAATTTTTTCTTTCTTGGCTCACAATCAGTAACCGGTTTATCATCATTTATGATTATTCTTTCCTTTTTTCTAAAATCATGATCATTCCAATCATCACACGGTCAATCCTATACGTAAGTTTGTCTTGTTTCTTTTTATTAACGAAGAGTTACTAAAGGAAAATTACGTTTTTAATATTTATATAAGACTGCACATTTCCATCCCTTACAGTTCTTTTCATTCAGTTTTATTGCTACACATGGAGTTTTTACTTTACTCACTAATAAAATCTTTTCCAGATCAAGCCACCGCATGAAGCATCTTTGATAATCTGAAAATGTAACATTTCAATATTTCCAGTTTAACTGTATCCAAGAAATTTTAAAATTAAAATTGATTTCCAAAAAATAAATGACAAAATCTAACGATTTTACATGTTCAGTTCATCGATTCTACCTTATTATTATTATTCTATGGTCATACTTTCGAAAATTGCAAAATACTCAGAACAATTACTAAAAAGGGATTTATTGTGGCTTTATATTTTGTAATGATTATTAATTTGTTATCAATCCTATTATATCATCTGTTCATCTTTCGTATAAATTCATTCTTCGTAAAAATTCTATTAATAAGCAAAACAATTTCACGTTTTTAAAAGAAAAACAGATACTAGAATGTACAAAATACAATAAAAAAACAAAAGTTCGACTTATTTCCTAACATTGGTTGCTATTCTAGATCGTGTTTTTTACTAATTTATATTTACATCAGCTATCTATTTTACATATCAAATCAGTGTATAACATGTTTTTTTCTTTATTCTATATGTTAAGTGCAATTAATGTTGGGTTAGTGTGAAATAAAAGGCACCTTACTGCAAAAAAATATTTTAAGAGTAAATGGTTCTTAAAATCTCTCTTATAGAAATAAGAAACAAGCGTATTTAGCTTTAAAGGAGAAAAAAAAACTAAAACTACTAAAAAAGCCAGAAGCTCCTTTTTATTTCATCAGAATATCAATTCATTACCTTTACTTTGTTAACTTTCAGTATCTCACTGAACTACTAGAAAGTTTTCGTGATTATAATTTGAAACTGGTATATTCTTGAAAATTCTATGAAATACAAAATTTCGTCATTCACGAAAGTTCAAGTTTAGGCCTTATTTTTTCTGATTTCTTACTGTGCTTGGCTTCGGTAAGGAAAATCTGTATTTGCTTCATTATCGGAACTATCATTACTGATAAAGACTACTCCACTTTTGGTATGTTCAACATTTAGTGGAAACAATCTCCGAAACTGCGATAATAGTACAAAAAACTTCAAACCGAATCAGTTATAAAATCCTCAAAGAAATGGACGAAGTTGCAGAAAAATCGCGGAGCTTAATTTGAGCAATCAGGACCAATATTTAAAACTTTGAAGATACTATGATTATTCTACTTCAAAATGTTCGAAGTAGAACTATACACAACACATGCACCGGAAATTATATCGTGGAATGATTACAACTCATGAAATTTCGACATCGCCTTCACCAATAACTTTGAGCGCTAGCAATTCCAAATGTCCCGTCTTTTTGGTTTCCTTCTGAAGCAATTCTTCGACTGATCGATATGAACCCGGATTAATGAGTCCTATCTAAAACAATATTTAGAAAATACTAAATTTACTATAAATTAGCCGCCTTAAATTTCATTGGTTAAAAAACTCATGCAAAAAGTTTTAAAATCTGTAAAGCTAAACACTTTACCATCTCAAGATTTCCTCGCTCCCAATCTTCAACTTCAATTTTTGTGAACATTGCCTTTAATCGATCATGCATGCGCTTAGCTTCTTTTGCTTCAATAGATACTCGAAGCCGCATTTCTGCTCGGTCAATTTTCATTGATTCACGCAGTTTGGGAATTATTTCTAAGGCCTATGATTCGTCGAAATTAAATCAATGGAATTTATAGTAAGAAAATGGAGCGGAAACGATCTCTCCAAAAACTTTCAGAAATACAAAACTTTTAACAACTTTTTTACTTGTTGTTTTACTGAACGATTGGGCTTCAGACTTAAATGTGCTTCATGCAAAGCATTTTCGATCACACCGCTAGAATAAGGACGCTTCGTATCGGGATTCACACACATGTTTGCTATTAAATTAGCAATTTCTTTAAATGATGAATCGGACTGTGCCACTCGCTCTTTCTCCGAAACTTGAAGATCACCTTTTTCTAGGATCTGCAAATTAGATGAGAGAAAAAAATTGAAAACTCCAAAAACAAAAAGATTTTCAACATGTAATTTCATATGGAATAATTAAAAACTGAAATTTAAGTACATGACGATCTTTTGTGGAAGTAGAAAATGCGTATACTACAATCTAGGATGACTATAGGTGAATCCTATGTAATGTTGTAAGAGAAGCCCTATATCTTTATAACTTACTATTTTACAAATTTCCAACTGGTTGTTCGTACCGAAAGCGCTGTTGAGCTCTTCACGTTTCGCTACTTGCCCTTTAGACACGTTAGTAAATATCGTCTGTGTCTGCAAAACCTCATCGATGTCTTTTTCTCTAAAATTAAACTTCATTAGCCATTTCTAGATGGTCTGTTATACTCATCATTTTCGGATTGTTTACGTTTCCAATATCACTTTAATTTAACGAATCTTAACAATCCACCCATATCCATCCATACCATCACTATTATCATTATCTTTCAAAAACGGCTTTGCTCGCCAAAGCACTCTAGAGGTTATTCATTTTTTCTTGAAATAAAATAACGAACGTTTTGTTCCTCCAGCTAATTACTTTATTTTTGTAACATGCGATTTCGAATCGTTTTCCACACTTTTTCATTCTGACCACTGCTACGTTGGTGAGTAGCTTAACATTTGTTGGAGTTTTAATTCGATTTGCCATCTTTTTTTCGGCTGTAACGTGATAAGATCAATAAATGGTGTTGCACCCAAGGATTGTATATTTTGTGTTCACACAGTTTACCTGTAATATTTCATTATGATTTTGATTTTATCCTTTTTTATTAAATCAAACAACGAAGCAGATTTCATTTCTAATCCTAAGCTTAATCTTTAACAGCAGCAGAAAAGTAACATTTACCTCGAAGAAATATGCACTGTTCATCTGGCTATTCCATTTCCTACAACTTTAATCTTTCAATTTCATTTAAAAATTTCTTAATTTTATGCCTACAAGACAGGAAAGAGATAAAAACAAAATCATAACATTCAGATCTAAACGAACTCATTCTCTTCAATCTTTCATTAAGAGAGAGAGAGAGAGAGGGGAGAGAAGAGGGGAGAGGGAAAGAGAGAAGAAAAAGAGGACTGCATGAGGGAGAGATAATCTGTATCAGGAAACTAAGCTTATGAGGAAAATGTATGATAGTCTGAGAGGAAAAAGGGGAAAAAGAAAAAGAATAGCAAAAGAGTTAATCAGATATGAGTGAATTGATGATGAGAAAAATGAGAAAGTGCTTAATGAGAGATAGAAAAGGTTAACAAAATTTGGAAAATATGATAGTTCAGCTGAGGGGATGAAGATAAAGAGAAATTGGTGCATTGCGTGATTCTGCACGTATTGGTGACGGTCGTGACACGGGATGCTGCAGGGGTTATGCGGTTTTCTGGGAAATTAAGTTAGTCTTAGTCCTCTTCCTGTGTTGCTTTAATTAATAATAATAATTGCATTACTTTTAGGATATGGCAAATTTCTTTTTATGCTACGAATGTGGCTCAACTTTCAGTGTAAGAAATGATTTTGATGAGCATATTTTGGTGCATCAAGCAGTCTCTCTGTGCTATCAAATTTATGAGTTTGACAAAGGAGGACCGTCTCTTGTCAAGGTTTTATTTTTCTAATATCAAAGAATTAAAAGAAAATATTCTTTCTTTCACTTCCATTCTTCATCGCTCCAATATTTGTTTAGTCTCACTTTTCAGTTTATTCATAACATCGCTGATAATGGATAAGTATCGTATTGCAGGCTAAAGAAGAAAATCAGCACATATTATCATCTAAAGAGATTTTTAAACCACAGACGGTCAAGTTATCAACAGCATTTCGCAAAGCATCTTCTGACTATCCCCAAAGAAATGCACGAAAAACAGCAGGAGTGAAGCGGAAATTAATGGATCCTCCATTTTCTTCTGATAATCCTTCTAAAGTATCCTGCATGAAACAAAGGAAGAATTCCCAAAACGATGTAAAAATTGCAAAAGTGAATAAAACACAAGACATTTCAGCTTGTATTGCCACCAGTAACTCACAAGCTGTTCATCCACAGTTGGATAAAGAATTACCTTCAGTGGGAGTGGATGGTGAATTTTCTTGTACTTTTTTTGAACATTTCTTTTGAAAAAACTTAAACTTTAAAATCCATTTCAAACAACAATAAGCAATATATTATGTGTGATTTTGCATCTTCAACTTTTTATTGCATTATTTATGAAATTTACGTTTAATAATATATCCATTTCTAGAATCGAAACATGCGAGAAAAACCAGTTCAACGGATATTTTAGTTACAAGACTTCCTGCTGACATTTCTGACCCCCTTGACATCGACTTAGTGAAGAATCAAGGGATGAATCCGTCGAAAATTATTGAACTATCAAAAATAGATGTGTCCATGGCAACGGCGACAACATCAACAGGAATAGCCACATCATCTGCATCTTTAACTACAGCAGCATCAAGGCATGGCGGATCCACGACGTCGGCAACTGCTCCAACACTTCCTAAATGTTTGAACTGTGATTATCGAAGCAGTCAAGGGACCGATATGGTCGAACACGGTATTTTTCATTTTTCGCTAACAATACACCATTCTTAAACGTAAAGAATGTTTAATGCATTACAAGCTTCATCTTTTATCTCTTTAAAATTTTGCTTCATATCTACAGCGGCAGGGGACATTCAGCATCGCGGAAGCTTATGTTACATGGACTTGTCTTTGATTTTTAAGAGATTATCTTACAGTTGTTCGTATCCATAAAACATCCATTACAAGTCTTGAAAGAGTAGATTTCGTGGATGGGAAATGGTCGGAAGCGGTGAAACTTGAACCGAAACAGGTACGCCACATTTGCATATTCCAAATGGATCAGAACTTTTTTCATTTTCTTTATGAGATTTTTTTGAATTTTTAATATTTTATTAAAAAAAATAGAACAGTACATTTTTGTAAAGCATTTTAATTTTAAGTAATGATGATAAGATACTGAAGAGATGAGCTATACCAGTAATTCTAGCAATGTGCTTATTGTGCTCGAGCCTTCCGAGAAGTGACAGATTACTTCCTGCACGTGATAATTTGCCATAAAAGAAATTTGTTACTACCGGGCGTGAGTAAGTATAACTGTATTGTTTATCTCGCTCATCCTGGCATGCCTACACATATGGTTCGTATTTTCATGAAGAGACCAGAATGATTGGAACTTTTCTTCAAAAAGCAAATAAAATGTGATCACAGAAAATTTTGCATTAAATTAAAGATGTTTCGAAGTATTTTGTCGAGATGTTGTTCTGCATTTCTTGATGGGGTTTTATCAATTCACTAATACTTTTCATAGGAATGGTTTTATTCCTTATACTGTAAATGAATTTAACAACTGTTGAGCCCGACAAGTCAGTGATTTATAATGAGCAAAATTTAGAGAATTCCCATTCTTTAAAGACTTATACATATGAAAACTTGTATGCAGTTTTCGTGATATATATTCGTTTTCCTATTGAACATTTGAAATAAATGGTTCAGATATTTGGTGCACTCAAATTCTTCATTTTAAAAATGGGTTGAACCATGATTATTTCCAACTTGGAAATGTTTTTTAATAATTATTTTGCATGTAAGACATCCCGTTCCTATCGCTTTTGGTTGGTAGACATTAATCGATTACTAATCTATTCTCTATTATCTCGATTATCTATTATTACTCTATTCTCTGATTTCTTGCCGATTATTCTAATAACAATTTTACGCAAATTTTGTTCCAGATGGCACGCGTAACAAAATTGAATTTCATGTCATATCGTACCAGATGTATGAAGTTCCCTTCATTTTGCAAGTTATTGAAAATGATGAAAATCTTTCGGCTTAGAGAACAAGCAATTGATCGTTTGAAAAAAAAATTTAGTTGGATTGTTTGCATCTGCTCTTCATTTTGTTGGGCATATTATTCGCAAAAGCTGTTATTAGAACTATTAGAACCGGGAAGTCATCTATTTGCAATATTTTCCACATAAGGTTGAGATAAAAGATAGCTCTGTCAGAGTAAATCTTTAAAATGCTTGATTTTTTTATAAATGAAAGTAGATTACGTTTTCACATATTTAATGGGAAACCCTACTGAAAAATATGAAGTGACTCAAGTACGATAGGAAATTGAGAATGGTATCGTTTGGGATACTATCTTCCTTTCAAAATTAGGTCAATAAAGACACTTAGCAGTGAGATGAAAGCAAATAGAGGTATTTTTCGGGCATCCCAGCACCAATTTTGATTTGAAGACATGGAACTGAGTTGATAAATGGCAAGAATGATGGGATGAAGTTTGGTTATCTTGCAGTGTCGGAAAAGGGAAACATTTTGTAAGATGCTGCGATGCTACTATTGAATTTTAATAATAGAGGATAGAGGACAGACAGGGAGGAAATCCATACCATCCACATCATGCACAAATTTGTCTAATCAGAAAAGCGGAAAAAAGAAGGGCGAACGAGTCGCTGAAGTGAATCGAACATAATTTCCCTGTCCTCTTCTCTTTTTCACTTTTCTTCCTCATCTGTTGCATGCTCATTCATCGTTAACAAAATCATTTCATTCAACTGTAAAGAGCCAGTTTGGGAATAATCGAGAGATGGAGTTGCTGCAAAGAAGTTAGAGCTTCAATAGTATGTAAAGACGAACGATAGCATCTTATCAAAATGACAGTTTTTTCAGTCTTCATATCATTGAAGTGTACGAAGGATTCGTGCAGCTGCAACTGCATGCAGCAACATGCACCACTCCAGCAGTGTCTTCTTACAAGTGAGCTGCGAAGTTGCTTGCAAAAGTGTACACACGCTATCACTTTACCTTCACAACTTACCCAATGTAGACAGTATCTTTCCACCATGCCTGCCTCTTCTCATACTCATCATTTTTTCACATACTCTTTGTTGTGTGTATTGGGTCATGTGAGAGACGCAGATGCATCGACAACCGGAGGTTGAGCCCGTTTCACATGTCTTGCTGTGTCCTTGTGGCGTAATTATGGTAAAGCTGGAAAGATCTGTCCGAAAGGCTTTATCCGGTTTTATTAGCGCTTCTCCACAGAAATTGTGGAGCAGTTCACGTAATCTAATGATTTCTTTCTATTTATATTTATAGCCGGTCCCACCAAGACAAGTTGAAGTATAAGAAAATTCCTACTTAAATTGTCATCAGCTAAGCATTTTATAAGTATCTTTTACTTTTTTGTCCATCTTTTTCTCATCTGCTCATGTAACATCACAATTGTCCGCGGATTTCATTTCGAGAACGATGTGTGGTACTCTATCTACAGACAAACAAATATTTCTTCTTTTCCAAAGCTTTGCGCCACATTCATCCATGAATGTTACACAATGGGTATCATTTTTCAATATGATGTGTGTATTGTTTACGGAAGGTTCTCTCTTACTCTGCTCTGGATCTATTTACGTACAGTTACAAAAATCCTGTTTTTTTATTATTAGAGGATTGTAATTTAGCAAGTTTTTCGTTCTGTACTCCTACATCCAATTTAGACAATGCATTCAATGGTGCCATAGAATAGAATTAAATCAGAAATTTTAGTCAAGTCCAGGAATTATGATTTCCTGAATGGTTTCTTTAATACAAATTAATCATTTTTTATGCCATACTTATAGTTTCGTTTGTTAATGTTTCTCTGTACAAATAGTATATTTATCACTGGTCTGATTTATTTTTAGGCTGTTGGGACCGCTATTCTGTAGCTTCTCATTTTGGTCACAGTCTTTCAGGAAACTATCTCAGTCTCAATCATGGCGAATCCGGTGCCAAATCCTGCTGAATGTGGCATACAGGTTAGATTTCTGGAAGTTTTGTTGACAGCACTGTAATCTGGAACTGGTATAGTAGATACTGAATTCAGAATTTTTTTTCAGGTGTTTTGCCGCGTCCGTCCTCTGAATAGCATGGAAGAAAAAGGTGATTCGAAATTTGTGCCGAAATTTTCGTCCGATTCACAAGAAGCGATATCAGTTGCGGTACGGTCGTTCATCTTTTATTGCTTTATTGCAAGAGTATCTATATTATAATTTCTCTTGTTCACATCGCTCCAGTTTCAATCAGAAATTCAGTGTGTTTATCATCATATTACTAGCTGAAATAACGGTATTTCTCTGTTTGTATCATTGCTTTA
>JABVXU010000860.1:0-17462 GCA_013365365.1 Cruorifilaria tuberocauda
TTTGAAACTCTTCAGAATATTGTGAAATTGTTGAAGTTAATGTAGCGTTGTATTATTGTATGCATCAAGTTTGTTTAATAAAGGTTTAATTACCCAAGTTTGAGTTTGAGGTACACCCAAGAGTATCAGCTATCACAGAAGCTATCAGTTTGCTTACTTACGAATAGAAAGACTGTCACGGTAAAGAAGATCGTTCACAATATAAAGAAAGAACACTCTCGTCTAGAAAGGAACAACTCAAATCTTGTCACGATTGAAAGGAAATCGCCGACAACATAAGGTACAACGGTAATTCTTTACAGTAAGGAAAACAATGTTTTTCATTTGTTCAGTTTTGCTTGAATACTAGTGAATACTACTTACTGTCTCAATGCATCCTAAAAAGCGGTCATTTTCAGGTTCATCACTTCACAGTCATGTTTCACGCTCATTATGTTTAGCGAGAGGAGTTTTTTAACATCATTTCAGAGTAACTGCAGTGAGAAAGCAGTAATTTACTTGGGAGACGATCAATTCACCCTTTGTGTCGGGTTGGTGATATGCGTAATACTCATTTGATGGAAGCTGATGTGCGACTACAATTCATCACTGATAGTGAAACTATTGAAGGAGAGCTGCTTTCCACTAAATGCCGAATAATTTATTAATCAATCCAACGATTCGGAAAAGATAAGGAATGAGATTCAAAATCAAGTCTGTAGATGAGTTCATGATTTATGAACAAGCGAAACTTTCGCGAATAATAAGTTTTATTTCAATGATTTCATAAGAAAAAAGTTTAAGCATCTTTAGTCGAACAGCTACATCAATATGGAATGAAAATGAGCTCCAGCACAATCGATGACTTCAGTGTTTTCTTAGCATCAATAAGCGAGTAAGTCAGGAAATCATCTTACCATGATTAGTTCCAATTGTTAATGGTAAATACTATTGTTAAATAATTGCTAGTTACAGTTATTCGATTCAACAGATCAACCAACTTTTACATGAGTTTATCAATTCAGAATTTCTGAGATTTCAACTTGCTTCCTCCGTGTAAATCAAGACAATTATGCGCTGTGAAAATTCTAGTAAAAATTAAATGTCGACTAGTGAATGACCAATGAATTAAGACGTGGCTAACTATTCTGTTTCACGCAATCGATCGTGTCTTATGAGTGTATTGAGTGCTCAGTTCGAAATTACAGTTCTCTTAGAAGGAACTGATGAATCAAATCAACTGTTTCTTTAATGAACCTGCGCAAAAAATTTGTTTGAAATCAAGATTTGAAAAGTTGGTAACTTCTTAACGCAATAATTGATCATATCAAATCGATTATGGTATATTCTACCATGAGTGAAAATTCCGACTGTACTGCCAACCAGTTCCTGACACTTGAGAAAAATTTTTTACTTTCTTTTATTTCAAGAGCTATCAAACAAGAGTCAGTTTTTTCAAATTTTATCCATTTATATGGAACAAGTTGAAGCATATGCGAAAATTTTCATCTAATTTATGATAATAACTTGGCGCTGTTCTCTTAGAAGTGTTTTTTGGTACTGTCGATTCACACGGGCGGATAATTATAATAAAGCTTTTTTGATTGGCGGAGGACTTATAAATGTTGTAAGACAATTACCAGAGAATATCGTGGTACAATCGGTCGTTAAGTAGTAAAGATCGTTTTACTTTCGGTATTGATTATGATAATTAGATTATTACTGCTCGATCCGGATTCAAGAAAACCTTTCATAGTCCTTTCTGGTAGCGAAATTGAGTAAGAACTTTCATTCATCTATCTTTTAAAAGAAGAAACGATCAACTATAACGGATTGCATCATTTTGTATGACATTCGTCGCACACTTAATTAACTTCGCCATCGAAATCATCGAATTACATTAGTCACTTTTCTGGAATTAATTCGAGAAATAAGATTATATGCAATTCTATCTTCGGGAAAAATAACATATCATTATCATTATGCGCCAAATCAATCAAATAAAATAATAAATTGTAAGTAAATAGTGGTCTGGACTTGAAATGCTTCGACAATAAAACAATAAATTTTAATTTCAAAAGATTCTTAGTTCTAAAATTTAAAATCATATTTTCACAGGAATCAGCATTATAGCATACGCTTCCAGGATACAATATGAAATGACATAGATACAATACAGCAGTAGTAATAGATATGAAAAAAAAGAACACGAATGAAGAATGCAAATTTAATACCCGATGTATTTTTACAGCTATTAGTTTTAGTTAACTAATAAAGTTTTTAGTGATAAATTTACCACTCAATATATGAACAATAAATGAGGTACCAAATAAGCACTGGTGGTATTTGAAATCCGAATCTGCAAGTTTTATGGACCAATTAATAAAAAGAAAGAAGACCTAAAAAGAGAAAAAAGATATTCAAAGTTTGGAAAGAAAAAATATCGATCAGAATTATGATATCAATGGCGATCATATTAAATCATAATTTATTCTTTTGGAAAAAAATTTTTCATTGAAAAGAAGGAGTGATTATTACGAAAATGAAATGTATGTCTTCAAAACGCTACGGTAAATTAGACAAATACGTTCATACATGATACTTTTACCAATCATGACAAACGGTTACTAAGGATAGAAAAAGGAAAAATTGAAAGTTATGCTAGCTCAGTAATAATTATCTTCACCGTAAAATTCCAAGATTTTGATAAAATATATTATGTCTAAAAAATAAGAGCCAAAATAAATAGATTCGCAATAGACGAACAGTCAATTAACTTTTTTCATAAAATTGCACCTGAAGCTCAGTGTTGAATATCGCTTTCGATATGCTATAACAATATAACCGAAGCTGTAAGTAGTAACATCAAGGTTATTGCTGGTGTAGCGATAATATTCCCTTTGGATTTTAGTTCTGGTTCGAGCAAAGAAGTTGGTTTATCATCTGTAATTTCTGGTTTTGGTTCAGCTTCCAGTTGCTTTTTAGGCTCCTCAGGCTCTGGGACATGAGTTACACTGCTATCGTCGATTGGATGCAAACCGATGACTAAGCCACCCTGTCCATCTCCAAAACCTGCAAACTTTTATTAATCTATGACATAATGAAAGGTCAATTTTTACTTTTAACGCATGCATCTTTCTCAATCTCTTTTAAACAATGTTGTTCAATTATAACAACCGATCAGTATGCCATTTGAGATAACATGACTGAGAAAAATGTTAAAGATTTGGAAAATCTTTTCTAGTCAGAAAACTTTCAAATTGGGATATGGATATCTATTTGGAAAAGTTGCAAAAGACAAGCTTACCAGCATCAGCAGGATTTCCGGGAACACAATTATAAGTACTGCCAATTCTCAAAGTATATAGCCCTTCCTTGCATTCGCAAATATCATTTCGACATACCGAATCCAACAAGCATTCCTTGCCATTTGAGCAGTCACCACCTAAATTTTTAGTTCTTACTTTCAAATCCTTAGCACAGCATATACAATCATGAAAAAATACAAACCTGGAAATGCAAATTGATTTCCACTCAATATTTCGGATAACGTATCTACGCTGTCGGTATTTTCTCGAAGTTTTGGTACTTCGGACCTAAATTCGCATAAGCTCTTATAATTATTCATTATTAAGTCCTTCCTTTGAAAAATACTACTGAAAAAGATATTGGAAGTAGAAATGAAGTGATATACTCCGTAAATGGTTTTCCGAATCCATCCCATCCAATATAGGCATGCTCTTTAGCGTTTTGTTCTTTAAGCCAACTTATCAGAGGTCGATAATATTCCAACATCGCACTCGTATCAACTTCTTTACTACCTGTTTTTTTCAATTACAGAAACACATTAAATATTTTTTGCAATTCCTGTATAAGGAATAGTTTCAGATAGCAATTCAAGATGAACACACTAGAATATCAAAATATCATATTAAAGCAGTGAATTTGAGAAACTAAAAAGTTATCACCATACCAATTTACTAACTGGTCTTTCATGCTTAGTGTCCGTTTGCATCAGAACGAACTGGATTAACAAGTAAATTTGTGAGGCCTCACAAACTGATAAGCAGTGATATGGGATGTAAAGTGATGCAAAGTTGTATGATAATTATGATACGCAGAAATCATATAATTTTAATGATTTCTAGCCTACTTTAATTCACAATCTCATAAATGAATGATTTTATGAATCATAAAATTATTTCTAGAAATTACTCGTTCCGGTATCCTTTTTAATGGTTTTTCAATTTCTAAAAGTCTTTTAATGTAAATATGGAACCTGTAATAATTTCCAGTGCTTCTCGCCAAGTAATTGAGGAACCAAGCGCCATCACTTTTTTGATATTTTCAGTGACTGGACTACGTTCTAACATACATCCGTTGCTCTGAAATACTTTCATTTCATTTGTATCAAGAGCAAGCTCTTCACTTTTCATATATTTAATATAACTGAGAAACACTTTTTGTCCCTTAGTTTCTGGAAATAAGTCATAGTCCATTCCTGTAATTTAGTCCAATTAATTTTGTTTTAATTTAGCCCACTTTAATCAAAGGAGACTTCTCGTTTAGTTAGCTCCGGCGTAAATCAATCGATTTAATTCAGGCTCGAAATTTGAACTTTACCAAATCTGTCGCACCACGACATAGAGCTTTTAGGATTTGGAACTGCATTATGTAAGCAAAAAAGTGTTTTATCGCTGGAGCATGCGTTTGAGCAACGGCGGAGAAGGCAATAGCATCAAAATCAGTTGATTTTCGTTCCACGGGCGACTTTATCCCTTGGAATAATTCACTGGAAAAATAATCTTATCAAGACTGTTCTTTTTTAAAACTTGCTAACAACAATGACGACTGGAAAATTCTAATACTTACCTTTGCCTCTGTACACTAAAAAATGTGATGATTAAATCTAAAATTTATTATAAACTGTTTCAATAATCTGAATGGTTATTTTACAGCACACTTTCCAACTTAAAAAAAATTTGCCTTAATTGCCACCAATCAGAGTTCCAGGTAGTATTTGTTGAAGTACCATCGAAGATATGAAATCGCCATATATCGACTGCGAAGTCAAAGGGTAATTTAACAAAATCTTCAAGTGCTTCCAGATATAAACGATTAATAATTTTTGTACGGCCAAATTCAGTTTCAGATGTTATTAATTTCTGTAAAATTTCGAATGTTTTTGAAACAAATAAGTAAAAATTCTCGTGCTTTTTTCTAAAAATAATCAATGCGAGTAATCAATTACTCAAACAACTTCAAATTCTTCGAACAATACTTACCATCATTTTCAAATACTCTATATTTCGCGCATTAATTGCAAAAGCATTTGTGAGAGCAGTCAAGAAACTTGGATTTGTTGCTTCTCGGAACAGAAGCGGCTGTTCACGAGACATGTAATAATAATATATATGTACAAGCAATTTGTGTGTTAATTCAAAATCGGGTAAGTTAAGATGCGCACACGCTTTTACCCTGAAACTCGTACTTGTTTAAGTTGCTAGAAGTAGTAGGAGTGGTTGAAAAAATCCATGGAAGAATACATCCGTGTCATACCAATTAATTCGAAGCAACAACTCAGAATTATTGATCTCCTTTTTTCCTCTATATGAAATTTTCCGTTCATAAATTCAAGAATCAAAAAAAAAATTAAACCTGTAATCAAGCTCACTCCTCATATCGTAGGCTGCAGGTGGATGACAAAGCATATCTTTACTCCATGTTCTCGTAAAAATTGATTTCGTCCAAAAACTTGAGGGTAATTTGTCAAAGCCAAGTCGCTTGAGAGTTTTGTACGCCTATAAATTACTGTTTGAATTTCTTAACTACCA
The DNA here is from genome assembly GCA_013365365.1 of Cruorifilaria tuberocauda. NCBI lineage: Eukaryota > Metazoa > Nematoda > Chromadorea > Rhabditida > Onchocercidae > Cruorifilaria > Cruorifilaria tuberocauda. The sequence goes on from JABVXU010000860.1 coordinate 5,814, forward strand.
CATGACCAAGTAGTTCTCGAATTTATTTCTCGTTCTTCTCTCCTTGTAAATTCTTGCTTATTTCTAATATTTGAACACCTGTTTAAACATGCTTTTCGCAGTAAAGTTTAGTTTTTGAAGGTTTTCCTGAACTTCTCTTGCAAGATCGTCTTCGTCTTCGAATGGTTTCGTATCTCGATAGAAGGCAATCCAATTATCACCAGCAATACTCTCTACAAGTACTCACTGTGACTGAATAATTTTATAAGTTTTTTATCGGATTACCAAATTTTTACTGGATAACCTAAAATATTTCAGAAAATATTAAATGTATCTGACAACTTCTAAGGTAATTTAAGACTTAGAAAAAATTAAGACAAGCATACTGAGCAAGTGAGCAGGGATAGGGCCATCTCGCGTTAGATTAGACACGTTTGTTAACCCGTACAATGCGGGTATTTGACGTCTTATGTATGCGTGTAACTGAAATTTCAATGTATTTTATAGTTACTTACAAATTTCCACATATACTATCACAGCTACCGAAATGTATACTATCTGTGAAAGCAGGCAATAATTGATTTGCTTTTGATGGAAGAAAATTGTCAACCTGTTTATAAAATGGATTAATTTGCTGGTATAATTTCTGCAAAAGAGCAACAGTATCACTTTGTTCCGTTTTTTTATGACGTGATGTGAGCTGTTCATAAGGACTACGCCACATCGCACCACCATCCGAAAAACCATTCAATTTAGCTCCTGTAAATGACTGAACATTACAGTAAAAGAAGCTTTTCAAGTGCAAGATTTAGAATACTTTGTTAATTTCTAAAACTGAGCAATACCTTTATTAATTAACTCAATGAGGCGTTTGTAAGAGACTACCAGTTTCGGTCCAAGTGCATCACGCAGTGCGATCCAAAGACGAAATGCTTTAGGACCATCATTTTCATGTGCAATAATTGATACGATATCGGAAACTCTTGAAACAAAAATATGTTTCCAAAGCTGTGGTAGATTTATACATATTTTAACCTAAGCTAATGTGGGGCACTAATTAATTGAGAGCACTTCATGCCTCTAATGAGTAAAACTTATGAGTTAATAGAGCAGCTTCATGTCAAGATTTATGCTAATCAAATAGCCTGTAAAATCTTCATTTCTTCAAACTATTTCTTACATTGAGATGACCCAAAATTGGGAGATGAAACTGTTTAAAACAAAAAAGAACAATTTTTTCGAAACTTCAAGTTTAAGATTGCAAAATTCGTCCAAAATTTACTGATCACCAAAAAAATGTTAAACGATTAAACCTGTAAGGGCATATTGTTGCGTTATCTCTTTCACAAACCGAAGTTTCAGCATATGCTTTCGCTATCTAAAATGTATGGGTAAGAAGATGAACCTGATAGTTGAAATGAAAACGAAATAGTTGTTATAAATAATTCTGACCAGCTTTTGAAGTTCATTATATTCATTGAAATCGTTTTCATCCAAGGCACTGATACCTTCCACCAAAAGGAGCTCGAATTGTCGTTTCAGCGATTTATCCTCAATTGCAGTTATATCGAATTGTTTTGCTTGCTTCGAGCTACTTTTTACAAATTTCCCTAGCGTCTGAAATTCAAAACAGTGAAATTAGTTAATAGAATTCGCACAGTCTTATCGTAGAGTTCCTTAATTTTGCCACTTGCAATTACTTGAAGCGACAAATCCAATTCGTAGCCAATTGCATTTCAATTTTAAACTGACAAAATTTGCAGTAATTTGAATCGGAGATAAACCTCCTCAGCTTCATCAAGAAGTTGTTTGGTAAGATGAGACACTGATGTGACATAATTCCATCCGGCTAAGGCTACTTCGCGTAATACCTTCTGTGCCTCAACTGCGTATCCATCCATCCATTCCTGGGCTTTTTTGTTATCTCTTATCGAGCCTTCAGGCTAAAAGTTATTTGCATTAGTTTATTGATGATATTGTATGATTTTGAGTGGTATCGAACTCTAGAGTCACGAAACTGTGGATGACTGATATCAGGAAGTCCAACAGTGAGAGGAAAAAAAAAACAGAGAATGAAGAGACCTCCAAATTATTCACATCCCAATATTTGCTTGAATTGATCAGCTTTAGAGCTTCTTTATTCAGCTTCTCCTCCTTTCCGTCTTCTCCAGCGTCATTATTCAAGAAACGGTTAACAAGTTCTTCGATAGCTTCATTATCAATGGCGCCCGGTTTCGACTATAAATTTAGATTTGTTTTTTTTTGTCTGAACAATTTTGAAAAATGAGAATTAAATCTAACGGGTGTTGCGAGAAATTGAAATCAAATGAAACAGCACTTTTAGAAACTTTTTATATATGATTTAACTGATGAAGAAAAACTCACAGAATCTGCGTTACTACTACTATCATCTTCCTCATCAATTCGTTCAGCATCATCTTCAAAGGCATTGTTTTGATACGATGATGCAGGATTAACACTGCTTAATTTTACTGAGCTTGTTTCTGGGAGCGATCGAGAATCTTCAGCTTGAACTCGAAGTTGTGTGATTTCGGCTGATTGCATAGTTAGATGGGAAGAACCATCAACAAATTGTTCACCGGTTTTGATAGTGGCAGTTAACATCGGTTGATGATGAGATTCTGATTCAAAAGCAGTGAGATTAAAACGTGGCGCTGCCGTGATTTCTGATTTAGGTTTTGAATTTGGTTGGGATAAAAACTTTGTCGAATCACTCTGAGATGATACTATATCTGAAGAAAGCGGTTCCTTAGCAATGGAATAAGTTCGGAGAACGCTTTTTGCTTCCACTGCTGTCATTGGTGCGTTGTTCACCGTGCTTTGCGTTAACGTAGGCCATATCGCAGAATTTCTAACTGATGTCAGATCACTTTCTAATGTTGATAAACCAATTTCTTTTCTCATTTCATTTTGTCCAGATGAGTTACTTCCATGTTGAGCATAGACACGAAACAGAAGCACTGATGTTATCAGCTGCTGTATCAGTAATTTCTTTCTTATCATACTAAAATTAATGTTTTTATCACTTCTCATTCTATTATTCTCAAACTGTGATGGCGTGAATTAATACAAAACCAGTAAAACGAGGATCATTAGCGAGAGAGAAATTCTGATGACATTTAGTAAAACTAATGCATCACGCTGTCGTACATTCATCATCACATTGTTCATTTGTTATTACAATATTTCAATCGCATCCGGCAAACTTTTGTCATTAAAAAATGCTGAAAAGACGTGCAATTCATAAGAAATAATTTTAATTAAATCAAAACATTCTCGATGTGCACAAAAACCATAAATTTTTAATTTTTTCCAAAGTGACGACGAATAATTAAATTTTATCACAAGTAAGTAAGGAATAAAAGTATTGGTCAATTCCTAATAAATCAATCAACATTTGAAAGGAATCGTTCAAATATTTGCTTTCGTAATACAAAATTTGCAACTCCAAAAATTATAGAACTTTGATATAAATTACAATTTTTATGACCCGTAAGCATGAAGTTTAGTGGAGACTTAATGTTTGCTAAAAGGAGGAAATCCAGATGTTAAATTTGGTTAAAGCTTCTTAGAGTTCAAAATAGAAAGTTTCATCCGTCAAAATCTAATTAATTGAAAGTACTAAAGTACTCGAAGTTTTCTCCATTATTAAATACTCAAAAATGCGAGGACATTAAGTGAACCAATAAATGCATAACTTCCTGGTCGTTCACAATGAATACCGGAAAATGGAAGAGATTCAAAGATTTCTTTGTACCAATTAAAGATCCATACCGTCCGTCCTTTTTCCTGCTCCCTTCAGATGGCGTTTTTTTACTAAAAAGGGGAAAATAATGCTATGAAATATTAAGACCAAGACAAAAACGAAAGAAAACATGGCGAAAAAAGGGGAATGGAATTGCGAGAAAATGGAAAATGATGAAAGATTTATATTGCTCAGTTCAATCAGAGAAATTTGAAATCTGATATCAGTACTGCTCTCTACTGTAAATAAAACAGTCTAATATCGCAATGATAGCACGTTTAGTAAAAATCTCGAGCCTACGGTTGTTAGTAGTAGCAAACGATGTAACAGGTATAGTTCGAACAAATTATGCATTCAACGCATATTTCAAGCGGAAATTTTAGAAGAAGGTTGACGATTGACAATGCTGCGATGTGACTGCGATGTAATAACGAGTTTATTGGGAGTTTGTATTTTTTGCTATTAAAAGCAATAAAAGGAACCACTACAATAGATGTGAAGAGAGCGATGATAGCAATAGCCGGAGGGATAAGAAGAACGGAAGGAAGAATGACACGAATTGAATGTTTGAAGGAGAGCGCACAGAAAAATTCTTGAAAACTGACTGACATGCGGAGAAAAAAGAAAATGAAGGTGAAGGAGAGGTGTAGTTGAGCGATATGGGGATGAATGAATGAGGTGTGTAGTAATATCAATAGATAAATAAATCATGCCATCGGGTGATGTGATGCAGGTATAACCCACCTTCTTCCATTCCGCTCCATCTGTTCTTTTCCGGCTGATCGACTTGATTCGGAAGTCAGCCTACGATCAGTAGTTGTATGCTGACAACTTCTTAACATTGTCATTCAATCCTGTTAGTTCTTGTTTCGATCCCGATCTTCTACTTCGAAAGGTCCTTCTACAGTCAGTCATATGGCAGTGACGACCCAAATTTCAATCTGCATTGAGCACACCGCTGTCCACTGTTTCGCTGCAGCCTTTTGGATTTTAATCGAGCTCCTCGCAAACATGTTTGAAGTCAAAAATAATCAAACTGTTTGAAATCAGAAAGATAATTCCATAGTTCACTTAACTGTAACACTGACATCACTCCACACCAGCAACAAGATGATGTGAAGATGCTTCTTGACACATAGCAAGAACCGAGCAACCTGAACCCGAATCGACCAATTATGGTATTACTCGAAAGGCATCCATCCCACTCATTATTACAGATAACTCCAGACATCTATCCTTGAATGTTCTCCAATTTTACTCAACAACATCTCTTCAAATCCGAAGTATTTCGCACCGGTAGTTTTAAAGAGACAAATAGCGAGAAGATTCCGCAAAGTTTATGCGAATTGCAAACATATGGAAAGTAAAGAAATCTGCATGCGTTTTTTCGTTCCACTATGCCTCATCATTGTTTTGGAGAACTATAGAGAAAGACTGATATACATTTAAAAGAATTTTGTCACAATGAAATCCCACTGATATTACTAAAACGCAACCAACGTGTAACAGCGATTGGAAGATGACATGATGGGAGCGAAAGACAACACCTTCCGGCGCATTTAGGTTCATCTAACTAACTGGTCATTTGTCGTCCATCGGATCAACTATTCAGCGCTCTCTCTCTTATCAATTCCTTTCTTCCCAGCAATGCCGTGTTCTGTTCAGCTTTCCTTGCAAATTAACGACGCACAATGTTTCACGTTTCAAATGTGTCAGACCATTTTGTAACGTAATATTGTCGCTGCTTAACTCCTCAAGCTGAGAGTAAAAATTCTTTAAGTCGTACATGAAATATAGAAAGTTGAAAGTTGTAAAATTGTCCATCATTTTTCCAGCATCATCTTTTTTCACTTCGATGGATCCCACAATGTTGCAGAGGAATAACAGTTTTTGAAAAACTTAAACTGAATAGCCGGCAAATGAACAACATTATACGGATAGCAACAATTCTGGATGACTTCATTTTTTGACCGCATTTCTAAGTTCTTCACACTTTTCGACTGATAAATTCCATCGTATTTTAATCTTACTCTACTTGATGGGCTTACCTTGAAAATAAGCTTTTGTGAGAAAACGGAAACAGATCCAAAATCACTTTTTTTGTTGGACATGAACTGTTTTACTTAATATGTTTTCTTTTCAATTTGAATGATGAAATTCTTGTTCTCGTTCCTGCTCACCTGAAAATGAACGGGCGCAGAGTTTTTATTCAAGAACTGTGTGTGTACTTGGTTGCTTTAATAACCTTGTACTCATACGTGTATCCGTATCAAGCTACGTAATTCGACCTATTATTCGTTTGAAATTAATCATAAGGATAATTCTATTTAATTTGTCCATTGTAATTAAAATTGCTGCAGTGGAAAAATTAAATAAGATGTATTATGTACAGTAATGTGAGACCAAGTTGATTTTTCGGCACGACCAATTCCCGACAAAATCAGCATTGGTTGTTTGTTGCTATGTTGATTACCGTTGGAATAAAATGCTCATTCACCTTCTATCTTCAAATTGCATCTTAACAATGACAGGACGTAGCATAGTTAAGAGGCATTTATCAACTTAGGTGATTTATCAACTTATCATAGAAGATTTTAACGCTAGAATTCCGAAAACTTCTCTTTACATTTGTGACATTATTCCTATCCCTCTGCGATGTTCATTACCTGTCAAGCATAGTAGAAGGAAGTGAAATTCTTAAGTTGTTTTATCAAGCAAGTATTTTACCGTTACTGCGGTGCAACGTTGAATTCCCATTCAAAGCCTCAAGCGGAGGTGCTTAAATTTCGAGCAGAATTTAAAATTTAAGGATTAAAAGTTGTAACAATTGTTTTGTTAATCCTAGCCTTTTTAAAGAGAAAAATAGGGAATCTTAGGCAATAATGATTATATGACGAATAAATTCTTTTTAACTTAAATGTGTATTCTCTTTTTTCAGAAACGATATAAAATATTATTTACCAACAAAGCAGTCAAAAACGAAAATTGGAATTTCAGAGAAGGTGGAAGTTGGAGAGCTCTTACATCTTCTTTTATTTCACTTTTTTAGTTAAGTAAAAAGCAGATGGTGAGGCGAAGGAAGAATCAGTAGTCATTTGATCAGTCATTAGAAGTTTCCTTTTCTATCATGATCGAACGAATATAAATAGATTATTCTACACCGACTCATCATGAGCGTTCCAAGTTGGCTTTCCGGATGTTTGGGAGATATATTTGGTTAGCATAGTAGAATTGTAGTGAAGACTTGTTCGTTTGATTGACAGGTTTATTCCCTTTATAATGTCACAGTGCACTTGTTCTTCGTTATTGATCCGGTAGAATAATTTCTTTCCTTGTTGTTTGGTGATTCCCAGAGATAGGATGCTTGTTGTTTTATCGATGAAAGCATCGAGCTGAAACGCTGAGACTGATTGTCTTTATTTCCATTCAGTTGAGAGGAGTTGGATCTTTTTATTTACAGGAAATTGTCCTTTACCGGAAAGACCGGATCACCTTGTGGATAACCTAAGATACAAAGAAAGGTCGTGAGATCTCGTAGTACGTGAAACTGATAGTGATGACTGAGGAATTGCCCAGACACACAATGAATGAAGTCAGTTGTACACATAGGTTGTCAGATCCAAATCATTAACCTTTGAAATTGCATAGATGAAAGGAACGAACAAGCATATCTTCATATCAAAATTTTGCAACAAACGACAACAGTTTTTATGATATCCTTACAATAAGACAAATCACATGATTAGGAAATTGAATTTAACATTGACAAAAATTTGCAATAAACAATTTCTTTTGTATAAGTATCAGCTGTACAAAATTACTTAAATCATATGAATAATTTTATATCATTGAGTTTTTTCCGAATTTCCGATAGTTGGCCAATATGGATTAACGTAATCAAAGTCAGGGAATTCATAACCTTCAAGGTTACGCAAAATGTCAATATCACAAGCACTCATTTTGACTGATAGCTTTCTGAACTGTGAATCGAAATTTTCCGTCGATTCAGGACTCTTCTACAAGTTCAACTTTACTACGACATCAGCAAGATGATTTGTGATGAAATGATTCGTGATTATGAGTAGTTAATTCATCTTTTAATAATTAATTCATCTTTAATAGAGAAAATAGCAGTTTAAATGACATAATTGCTTCCAAAATATCAAAATGGTTAAGCGAATGACTTGCATCGTAAACAAAGTATAATAACAAGTAATGTCTCACATCCGCAAACATTTACACTTGAATTATGAGCTATCCTGAGCTAAACATGGATTTTATTTTTTAAACATCAAGGACATTTATAAAAAGTCCAATAAATTTTTTGCGAATGTTTGATGGGGAAAATTTAAAAATTTAGAGTTAATTAAAATTGCTTTGATATATTTCTTAATTTTATTAGAAACATTGTCAAAGTCCTTTGAATGAGAAAATTACTTACCAATTTTGGTTTGAAAGGTGGCTGAACCTGTTGTCTTTCAATTTTATACCAGTCAATTCGCCGAAAAAAGGGATGCTCCTGAAAATGCAGCTTTCACAGAGAAGTGATATACTTCTTTCACGTTCACAACATGAAAAATTAATATTCGTTATTTAGAAATGATATTGTCTTCACTCAATGAACGAAAAGCACTAGAGTTTTTCCCAGAAATATCTAAAAAATTGATAACTAATATTTTAGATGGGAACATATTCATTTAGCACTGAATATTTTCACGATGTCATAATGTCCTTTCGTCAATTATTTTGAATAACTCCCGAAGATATCATTAGGAGAAATTGGCCATTGGCATACCTTAATATCTCTATCCGCCCTCTGCCCGCAACCTAATCGCTTCTGAGGACTTTTCTGTAGCAGTGCCTTGCAAATAGATACTGCTTCTTTAGACATTGATTTCGGGTACGATACGCTATGGTCAGTTATTGCTGCAAAAAAGAAAAATATACTTGGATATCCTAAATCCAGCGCTGCTAATGATCATATCAAATATCGCTTTAATTCAACACCTTGCACTTCATCGGATGAATTAATTATCGCTTAACTGGATATCTAATTCAGTAAGTTGCTGCTTCTGTATTTTGAAATTTTTAATTAAATTTCTTACCTGCGAATAATTCATCTTCGTCTTCGCCATCAAAAGGTGGCTGGCCAGCAAGCATTTCAAAGAGCAATACTCCATACGCCCACCAATCAACTGACCCATTGTATGGCTGATATAATATTATCTGAAAGGATTTTGCATGAGTGGACTATGACCATAACGTGAAAGCAAAGGTTCCACCTGAGAATACGATTTATTTTCGAGCTGGTTACAGCATCAGAGCTAATCCTAATTAGTAATGCTGGAATGATACGTACTTCGGGAGCAATGTAGTCGGGTGTACCACAAAACGTGTTTGTCCTTGCATTATCCACGATGTTCTCTTTACACATACCAAAATCTGTGATCTTGATATGTCCAGTTGTATCCAACATAACATTGTCCAGCTTGAGATCACGATAAATAATGCCATGGGAATGAAGAAAAAATAAACCAATTGCTATTTCAGCCGCATAAAATCTGCAATAACACTCCTCAAATTTCTGAATCGAGAAGTAATAGAGCCGGAAAACTACATCTGGAATTTCATCTGGCATTCATGCTGATTCTGATTAGCACTTTAATTCTAATAAAAATTTCTCTACTCACGCAGCCACTGGCTCTTTGAACTTCCCCACTTGTTGTATTTGATACATAAGGTCACCACCACTTGCAAATTCCATTACAAAGTATAAACGATCCTGAAACAGAGTTATCCCACTCAAAAAAACCTTCCTTTCTATGCCACATTTGAAATAGACATGAAAAGAGTAAATTGTTCATGAAATTCGAAAACTCCGGAAATAATCTGAAACGAAGAAGAATATTTTAATTTTCAAAGAAAGAGACAAAAAAGTGATAGGGACGGTAAGAAAACTATTTAATCGCCCTGAGTAAGAGAAGATGGAGGGAAATTTCACCGAAGTTTGGAAGCAGGAATGGAGTGCCACGAGAAAGGGTGGCTTGTGAGAGAGTGACAGGACCCGCTTTTCGGTCATTGTACATCCCACATCATCGTCCTGAACAACAACATCCTTCTTCAGTATCTTCACTGCGAACAGTTCCTTGCTGTCTTTATGCTCACCAAGCAGCACCTAAAACAACAGGAATATGCAATAGTTCACTCCTGACAGTTGCGAAAGTTGGAAGAAGCACCTTTCCGAAAGATCCTTTCCCAAGCACGGACAGGAAATTGAAGTCACTGGCTTTGACAGCATTTTGTTGTGGCTCTTTCAATTCAGCTTCACACTGTAGTGACCACTGCTGTAAGACAGATTTTTCAATCCAGTTATCAAACGAGGAATCTAAAACACTTTACAAATGCAGCTTCTCATTTCTTTCCTCCTTCTGTTACCATTGCGCAGTCGCTAATTCAATCTAACGATGGAAATCGGGAAAGGATCAAGTTATTGCTAGCTTGAAATGAATATAGCGACGTTCCGTCGAAATCTCTTCTTCTCACTTTTCTGGGAGAACTGAACTCCGATTTAATCAGTTTTCATTTTTAATCAATCTCCATATTTTTAAAAGATCAATACTTTCATTCCTTGAAATTCTAAACTGTAAATATTTAAAAAATACATTCGATTGATTCTCAAACGGCAACAAAAATTTTTAATATTATATGAATGTGAAAGCCACATGTCGACTTCACCTCTTCCTGATGTATTTCCATTCTATCAATTTTATTCTTGATTTTCTCAATTTCAGCTTCAGATTCAGGTGTAACTTTTATGCTGTAGAATTCTCCCTCTTCCTGGAATCTTGTTATTGTTAAACTCTTGTAATAGCTGCAGGATTATATGAATATGTATGAAAAAAATGTGTCTAATGAAAGAAAAGAGAAGAATGATTGCTGGAAAAGCAATTCATTGAAAACTCACAGCGCTAAGTAGTTTGTACCAACCCTCAACGGATTCCTTCATCAACTCGCTGATGCCAAATGAAAGGGAACCCATGAAATCATTCCGGGAAGTACGATCCCAATCCCAAACTTCCACAGATAACCTTTTATCCGCATCTGTTGTTTCCAATTTGCTGAAATTTAACCCAAAATCATATTTAAATGTTGAATACTCAAGGATATGTGAACTGCTCATATTAGACAACGTGGGGCAAAATTTGTCGAATGGTTATTCTCATAATCATAAACAGAAAATTTATCAAATAGATTTGAAGCACAAGGTAAAATAGATAAAAATGCTTACTATTCAAAACATTCGTTCCATACTGGATTCAGGGTAGATCTGATTGTTTTACTTTTCTTCTTGGATTTTGAAGAATGGTCATCCGGTATTAATTTCAACTTGCAGTAAGGATCGGAAAGGCCATTTGGATCCATAGGTATTAAGTTACGCGCCTCACGCACTAAAAAGCACTTCCCATTCATAATTGGAAATAACGTATCTTCTAAAGTGGATGGCACCATTCATACAGTTACAACTGTCTAGTGTTGTAATTTCATGATATTTATGCATGTTATTCTAACTTAGTAATGTGAGATACGTCATTATCGCCTTATTTTCATTCTTAGATAGCAGCAATAAGCTCTCAAAGGATTACACTAAGTTTATTCAGTATTGAAAAGTGTAGCAAAAAACATCAAGCAGAAGATAACAATATTGAATGTACGAACGATAGTGTGAACTGATGGAAAATTTTTGCTTATACTTTAATAACAATAGATAATTGGGGGAGACTTCCGATTATATGCATCACAACGAGTTGTCATTTATGATCAACAATGATCAATTGAATTTATTCTATCAAACCAAATTTTAATCATCTCTTGCTTCCATAATGTTCCCGATTTGTAGTCAGATA
>JABVXU010000861.1:0-17454 GCA_013365365.1 Cruorifilaria tuberocauda
TTCAAAATTTTTTCAAATTTTTTTTACGAGCATTTTTAAAAATTTCAGTCAATTGAAAAAATTTATTATAACCTCAATTTGTATATAATCAGTACTAGTATATATTTCGTAAACATCAAAAAATTGATGAATTTTTTTTTCTTTTTAATAAAAATAAAAAAAATGATCTCTTACGAACGCTCAAAAGCTCTCTGCCTGTCGCCTAAATTATAGAAATTACTTTTGAAATGCGTAGAAAACGTCACTCACAATAAACGATGCAATTATTCGATATCGTAAGTCGAAGTTATTACCCTTACATGAAGATGATTCGAAATTATTTGAGAGTAGATCCATGATATTTCTATTTGTTTAAGTTTAATGATTGACGTCCAATTTTTCTTCTGGAATATCACAGCAGGATTTCTCACACGTTATAACATCGTACAGAGATTACGGATACGTTGTCTTGCACGACGTAACGGTGCTGAACGGCTTGGACGAGAATGTTCACCAGGTGTTAAATCTGAAAATTTTCTCATATTTAAATTCTTTCTCTTTTTCAAATTACTGAATTAATAATAATAAGTGAATATGGAATAATATTTAATACATAATTAATTGAATTTAAATCTTCACAATCTTCAGAATCACAAAAATTTAAATCTCCATTTAATTGAATGAGTATTTAATTACCTTTATCTAATTAAATCAATTACCTTTATTTAATTAAATGAACGAATTTGTTTGAAAAAATTTTAACAATATCTTTAGTCATATTTAGTACATCACAAATAATCTAGTTTTTTTAAATATATTTGCATTATATTATTGTATTTATTATATTTTCATATTTTACTTAGATATCTTTATATTTTATAATATATTTATATTCCATTAAACAAGTTTCTATTCCATTAAACATTTTAAATTTATATTCCATTAAACAAGTAACAAGTTCCCTTTCATACTACTGATAAATTAGTGAATGTTAAACAATATTTAATACATATGTAATTATTCAATAGAAAATACCCTGAAGAATAATCCTATTATGAAAAAAAAAATGTGATAGAATGTGACAGAGAATTTTAAAAATTTAATAATATCGTTAGTGTGTGACATATTGACAATATTTGGTATATTATAAGTAATCTAAAATTTCCTTTAATATATCTGTGTTAAGATAGTTGTATCAGTTAAAGTAATATCAAGAATTACCAATGCGTAATACATTAACATTATATGCTTCATATTTTATATGCTAGAATAAATTTAAACAAATTAACTTCATATTTTATATGCTCAAAATAAATTAACTTTACTATTTATATGCTAAAATAAATTACCAATGCAATAATGCTCAAATATTAATGCAAAAAGAAACGTGCAAAAGTTCAGAATTAAATGAAATAAAACATTTGTACTAATTCTACGATAAATGATAACTCTAAATGTTTATGATATATATATATATGCTGTTTTAAAATTTTTGAAATGATAAAAAATTAGATAACTTGTTAAAACTTCACGATTTACACATATGAATATATGAATGCCTTTGTTAATTTCAAAAAAAAAATGATGGAAACAGCAATATTTATATATAAAAAAAACAATTCTAAATGTTTATGAATATAAATTTGTTTGAAGAATTTTTAAGAGACAAAAAATTTGCATAAAAAATGAGAAAAAAAAAACCCATTATAATATCAAAATCAGAAGGGTTGATGCCAATAAATCCATATTTACTAATTTTAAAAAGGAATAATTATTATAGTAATTTTTTGATTCAGAATCTTTTTTGATAATTTATTACGAACATTTTTCTCAGAATATCTCATTTATGATAGAAGATTAGAAAAAAAAAAAGACAGGAAAGAATCAGAATTAACCCTGTGTTTCTATTTTTGGTGCTGGTAATATAGTTGCACATGAACATTCATCCGCTCCATCTTCAATCATTGGTAAATCATTTATTACTGAAATTATAGGTATTTCCTCAAGATTAGATTTTTGATACCGTAAAGTCTCTTGTTTAGTACCTGAAAATGAACGAACAATTTAAAGTAAAGCATAAAATTTTATTAAATACGAATTTTGAAATAAATAATGGATCATTTATCAATTAAACAAACATTTATATGATTAAATATAAAATCAACTGATAAACGAATAATGATAACATATGGTGTTGAGAAAAAATTCAATGATAAATGAATGAATCATTCCATTCTATTCATTCAAAGCATCAAACGTGAAAACGTCAAACGTTAGCATGAATTATTATGTCTTACGTCTTTCATAATGTCTGTCATATCCTGAACGACCATTACGATCAACAGCAGGGAATTGTTTTGAGTAACCTTCCACGGTCCATTTACTGCGTTCCTCAATCCAATACTCATAACGTGGTGGTGATGAGGGATGCGGTAGATCATAGCGGACTGGATTACGTTGTACCTGTAACAGCAGTAATAATAGCTAAAAACGGATTATTGATTTACGGTGCTAGGTTTCCTATTAAACGAAATTTAATGAATATTTAAATATTTGAATTTAATTTTTTAATAGGTAATAATAAATTTTCATAAGAAATGATAGATTTCAAAAATTATATATTATGCAAACTATTATAACTAACTCTTGTTTCAGTACTGGAATAATAGGTAGATGGTAAGGATGAGGTTTCATATCTAGCACGTTGCGTTCGTAAATCACCCTCAATTGCAACTCCAGCATATGTCCGAGGTAGTGTACTGCTCTCGAAAATACCCCTATCATGACGAGCATAAGCCGAAACTTCAGGTGGTGGTGGTGGTGGTCGATATTGGCGTCGATAGGTTGTAAAATGGGAAGATGAAGTAGGATGTGGTCGACGACGTTCAATAGAAATGCGCTTTTTGTACGAAACAGATGTTGTCTCACTGACCGTTGTCCAATGTAAATGGGCTGTTGGAGAAACTGTTCGTGCTCTTACTTTACCGGGATATACTGCAAAATCACGAGTGCCTGGTCGTACGCCAACTGATTCCAATGGGAAGGTTTCGAAGATACTACGTTCCTCCCAGCTGGCATCCGATGCCAAGTCGATACCAATATCAGCGGTAAGATCACGATATGGCTTTGATTGACGCTCTGAACGTCGTTCAATCCAATAGTCAACTTCACGAGTTTTGCGATGATAATCAAAATCATAAGGCGTTGATTTCATTTCGGAATGTCTACTCTCCGAAATATCGCCATGTTGCATAATATTGGGCATTCCCGGAATCTTTGGAATTTCTGGAATCTTTGGAATTTCTGGAATCATGGGAATTTCTGGAATCTTGGGAATTTCTGGAATCTTGGGAATCTCTGGAATTTTGGGAATTTCTGGAATTTTGGGAATTTCTGGAATCTTAGGTACAGGATGTGCAATACCAATCGGTAAAGGTCGCCAATCAGCGTTTGTGCCACTGACGGACATGTCCAAGTTAGTCGCTTTCTGCTCCGACTCTGAACGAAAAGTGATCGGTTCCAGTGGATGTATGCGGTGCTCACTACCATCATAAGCAATGCCACCTACATGAGAATCTGGAACAGGGTAGAATTCACCCATTTTGAACAACTCAGCCCTTACCTCCTTTGTAATAATTGGCTTTTTTTCAATTTCCACTTCCTTAACTGGTATTTCGGTAGGTATTTCAACAATTTTTGTTACTGGTTCGTCAGCACGTGTACCATCAGAGATGCTAATATGCTGTTGCACCGGTTCTCCCTCTAAATCAGACGTAGGGCTTCCAGAAGCCAGCCGTCCACCGTCCAGCTCACTCACACCCATCGTCGGCATCTCCTCTTCAACTGGAGGAAATTCAACAGACCGACCACCATGATAAACAGTAATTAGTTTTTCAAACGGTTCACCTTCCATGTCCGATGTGAGATAAGTTGAATCCATTGGACCTTCATATGCTTCTACTGCCGGATAATTCGGATGTAAATCACTCTTTTTGAACAGCTTGGTAATTATCTTCGCAGTGACAGTTGGTTTTCCTTCTGCCACTACCTTCCCAAGAACTATGGGCCTTTCTTTTATTAATACTTCTTCGATCGGTTTCGGTGTCGGTTCGTCAGAACGTCCACTGTGATAAACGCTAACATGCTCTTGCAACGATTCGTCTTTTACATCTGATGCTAGACTCGTTGAAGCCAACGGTCCATCATACGGACCAGATGTTGGATAGTCTAGATGAGCAGGATCTTTTTTGAAAAAACCGGTGATTTTCTCTCCAAATGCTTCAGCAGCATCTGCGACGGCTTCACCCATATCCATGCTTGGTTTCTTCTCTTCAACAGCTGCAACCTCATCGGACCTACCACTATGATAAACAGTAACTAGGTTATCAATCGGTTCACCTTCCATATCCGGTTTGAGATGCGTTGAGTCGACCGGACCTTCATACGCTTCTGCCGTTCGATAATCCGGATATATGTCACCCTTTTTCAAAAATCCGGTGATTATCTTCGCAGCTGCAATGGGTTTTTTTTGTCGTACTTCTTCTGTTATATCGCCGATCTTTGTTTGCGTTTGTTGTTCTTTTTCTGTTTTCATTTCATCACTTATCTGTCCTTGATCTTTTCTTGCTTTCTGTAATATTATTTCTGACTCTTTTTGTTGTCGGGTCCATGAATAGTTATCTGCTTCTATGCGGAATGGATCGGAAAATCGAACTGTGTACGTGGATTTCAATCTCCGTGGGGAGTCTTTTATTTCCGAATATAGACTTTCTGTTTCTTGTTGTGCTGTTTGTTCCGTTCTGGTGGTGTCCGTGTATACTGTATGTTCTCCTTCAATTGATGCTGTTTTGTATGCTCCTGAAAATTTCGCTATTACAGTCGAAATCTCTTTACTTATTCGTTCCTCTTCAGGATCAGGCTTTCCTGATGAAACTTCATTATTATATGCTGTCACATATTGTCGTATTGGTTCTTGATCTATTTCGCTAGCTCTACTAGTGGATGCAATGGTTCCTTCATAAGCATCATAATCGTGTTTGCCATTATATGCTTCTCCTGCTTCACTTAGTCCTTCAATTTCTGCATCTGATATTCTTTCTATACTTGGTGAATCTTTACTTTCACTGGATGGTAAATCAATATCGATCATCTTCACCACATAATCTGCTGTATCTGCTGGTCGAGTTGGTGAATCCCTTTTTCCTACCACTACATAAACATGTTCTTTTTCTTCCACTTCTGCAGATGGTCCTGCGACCAAATCTTCGAAATTGATAACTTCGTAATCTAGTGGAAAATCCAATGTTATATGTGTACTTCCAGGTACTGTTTTCTCTTCCGTTTCTACTTTCAACTCCTCCTCACTTCCGTCAATTTCAATAACGCTATAGGTTGTTGTCGTTGTAGTTGTCATTGTTGTTCTTACTTCTTTTGTTCGCGTCGTTTCCGGCGCAATATATAAACCCGTACAAAGTGGAACTCCATCAGCAGTTATACCGGCGATGATCGGTACGCTATGAGGTTCATTTGTTATTACTGTTGTTGCAAAGCTCGTTTCACTTCTACCTACAAATCATATCATTCATACTTTTCTAAATTAAAGTAAAACAAATACATTGACAGTGAATGATTTCTATTAACAATTGTTTTTGTTTTTTTTTTTTTACTTTATATAAAATCAATATGCTGATAAATGAACAAAACATATTGTAACTATTCTTCCTAAATTTGCTATTTAAAATTAAAAACTAAAATAATTAAAAACTTAAATAGTTATTATTTAAAAATATATT
This sequence comes from Cruorifilaria tuberocauda, assembly GCA_013365365.1. Taxonomy (NCBI): domain Eukaryota; kingdom Metazoa; phylum Nematoda; class Chromadorea; order Rhabditida; family Onchocercidae; genus Cruorifilaria; species Cruorifilaria tuberocauda. The sequence goes on from JABVXU010000861.1 coordinate 5,772, forward strand.
TTGCACTAAAAAGTTATATATTCATGCTGAAAGTTTGCACGTTTCAATATTTGTTTATAAAAAAATGTAACATTCTTATCACTATCTATGTTGCTAAAAGATAAAATATAAGGATTGTTACGTTTTTTCTAGAATAACTCGAAGGTAATCATTAATTTTAGATATATATTTTTCTTTGCTGCTATCGGAAGATATACAAATTCGCAATAATAACCTATCGGTGTTAAAACATCCATAGATATATCAAGGTTAACTGGCATTGGGATCATTTGTACACGTTCGGTTGTAGTTACTGTCCGTGAACTAAACGTCTGCGTTACACCGGTTTCATCGTCTCGCCGCGGTGAAAGCTCGGTACGCTGTACACGAGTTACGGACCATATAGGACTATGTGAACTCTCACCTTAAGTTCGATGGTTTAAAAAATGAAAGGAAATAATGGAAAAGTTATAGAAGATATCGAATATATATTGAAAATTGATTCATTAATGAATATTATTAAATAAATTTTTTAAATAAATTGTGTAAACAACTTATTAAATAACAAATGAATGAATGAATTAAATAAATTTTTTAAATTACAAAGTAAACGATTTATTAAATAAATGAATTAAAATTACCGCGTTACTTTTCAGTGCTAGATATGAGATGATAATAGTTTCAGTTTTTCATAATTAAATATTAATTTTATATTTTAGATTCTTATAAAGAAAAAAAAGTAAAATGGATTTATACGATAAACTGAAAATTGTGAATTCGGCGATGAACTGAAATATGTTAAAATATGAAAATATTAAAATACATTAAAATTGAGAATTTAAATGTTCAAATTAATAACAAACAAATAATTCATTCTATTCAAGTAAATAAATATCTGGCATTGACGGATGATATGGATCTGGATTAAAATATTATTAAGATAATCATCAATGATTGAAATATTCAAATATTTCTTCATTTCATTTTAATTATAGATATTATAATTTTGTTCTAGATTTCATTTTTCAAAATTATTGAATTGACAAATTTGTAATGATAAGAATTAACATGAAGTATCGAACAGATAGTGATAGATTATTTCTAACTATAATAAATGAAAGAAGAAAAAAGTAAGATCGTTTACCTGAGCTTTGCGGAACTTTTGACTTTTGATCCTTCGACATGAATCCTCTGCAAAATATCATGATTAATCAATATATTCATTATAGTAATTAATAAAAAAAAGATTTTGAATTACGAACGCTGCTTTTTTTTTAAATTACTCAAAATTTTAATACAAAATTTCAATAATCCATTGAATGCACATGATAACATTGCTAATGATAATAATAGGGAAATGATATAATAATTTAACGAATATCATTTAGTAATAATATCAGAAGATAAAACAAGATTTAATGAATACTAGTAGGATAATTAATATCCGGATATGATTCGAAAAAGTTGCATACACTCATATTCATCTTTGTTTAAAATCATTTCATAAATTATTTATTATTTATGCCAATCTTTCAATTTTTTCTTCCTCACAGCTTTTTGGACTTGTTGAGCTTAAAAAGTTTACTTAGATGTTGGCTTACTTACTTACTATACCTATTATATAAAGGTACTTATGTATTATATTTTTTCATTGTATCGGAAGAAAGCAAAGATCATAAAATTAAAAATTCCTTTCAATTTTCGTTATTTTTTTAATTTCATCACATAGGTAGAAATAATGCTCATAAAATTTGTTGCAGATTGCAAAAAAATTTTTTCCAACTTTATCAAAAGTTAATCATAAGTATCTTTCTAGTTTTCTTTCTAAAATGCTGCATTTATTGAAGGATATCATTGGGAGAATAGAATATATTACAATATGATATAATAATTATTGAAAATTAATTCAAAAAAAAAGTGATAAACAATTTTATCACTCTGATTTACCTATCTTACGCATAATAAATTTATGCTAAGTTATGCAATGTGGAAAGTTAATAATGATATTAACATATATGTTCTTATCATTAATGATAAGAATGGATCGATCTATTTGAATTGGATAAGAAACCTTTTTCAAAGGTAAACGAATCATAAAAAGATTTCTCTTTCCATCATTCTCTCTCCCTCTCTTCTCTCTCTCTGGATAGAAAGATTTTCTGTTTCTTAATTAATGTTAAAACAAGTATTGGGTAATAATTTTAAAAATTAAATATTGAAAAATTAAATAATAAAAGCAAAAATTAAATATTTAAAAATTAAATAATAAAAATGAAAATTAAGTATTTAAAAATTAAATAATAAAAATATATAAATATACATGATTAAAATAAAAAATTAACACTTATATATAAAGCTCATATCATGAATATCATTATCATTATGTTAGTAATTAATTAATATCATTAACACTTAATATTATTAATATCATGATTAATTATATTATACTATTATTACTGTTATTGAATATGCTAATTAATCATCTAATATTTATTATGCTAATTTGATTTATCAATAACTGTTATTTATAAATATTAGCATATTGATATCAATACATATTAAAAATTAATAGAATGCTGATATCAGGAATATTATTATCATTAACATGTTAGCAAGTAATTAATTATTGCTGTTGTTAATTAATATTACAAATATTACTACTGATTATAAATATTAATATTTTCACTGTTATTCATTATTGCTATTATTATTTCATTAGTATGATTAATATTAACATTAATTTTACAACTATTTACTATCATTACTACTTCCATAACAATTGTTTATTATATTACTGATAATTATCATTATTTATTGGTTATTTCCATTATTATTATTATTATTAATGATCGTCAGCATTCATTTATTATTATTATTAATTACCATTTGTTTATTGCTAACATTATTGAATAATATATTATTGTCGTAGTAAAAATAATAAACAAGAGAATAAAATTCTTTTCCATTAACTCGTTATCAATCAATTCTTTTATTTATCATTAATAAATGATAATTAACTATTTAGAAATCACTTTGAAAGTGAATTTTTTTATCAAAATAAAAACAAAGAGAAAAAAAATGATTCAACGATTTTAAAAAAAAATTTCAAAAATAGAAAAAAAAATGCTTCAATTAGCTGAGCAGCAATGAATTCATTTTTTTACAACAAACAAAACATAAATTAATTTTGTCATATTCCGAATATTACACTCAAATCTATTTACTTTGTTTTACTGAAAAGTAAAACACTTGCTTTTGCTACTAAAACAATTACTATTTTTAATAGTAGTATACTATTTCCAAGAATTATGATAATTAATAATGATATCTTATTGATTTTATTATCATCGATATTATCTCGTTGATCTTACTAACAAATTAAATTATTATAAAATTGTATTTGCATTTTTTTTTTTTGATATAACAATTATATGATAGCTAATACAGTCTAAAGCATAACTTTTATGATTTAATAGATTGATAGTTTAAGTATAATTTTAAAAATATATATAATAAACTATTTTTATAACAAATATTTAACTTCTATACAACTTTAAATCTTTTCTTGCACTTCTCATACTTTACTTTTTTTTGTTTCTTTTTTTAGAAACAATCCCAAGAATCAAAATTTTAGTTCGAAATCTAAGAACTAAACTTATTTTCTAAGTGAAAAATGATCATATGGAAGTTTTTGTTCAAGTTTTAAAAAAAAAATGCATGAATAGAAAGAAAAAAAAGCTTCTCAGCAATGAAGAAAAAAGTTGATACTTATAATCATGATTATAATATCAGTAAAAAGTAATTTTTTCGCTTCATTTTTTCCTTCTTCGATTAAATTTTTTAAACGCAAATTATGGTATGAAATAAATTATTGAATTTAAACCGTTTGCCAAAGATAATTGATCAATTCATTATAAATTAATATGGAAATTTGACAGGATCAGTGAAAGTTATAAGAAAAAAAAAAAATTAAATGACATAACAAAGAGTAATTGCCACAGAATCACAAAATCACAGAAATCATAAAATCATAATAATTATAAAATCATAAAAATCATAAAATACTCATTTCTTAATCCTAATTGAATTGCAAAAATTGATAATTAATAAGAAATTAAAATTATATATATATACTGGAATTTATTTACTAAACAATGAATGATTGATATTTAATTGTACTTAATATATTATTAAAGTACCATTTAAGCAATGATTAAATATCAGAAATTATCATTAATCAAATTAGTAACTGAAGATAATTTGAGCAATTATTCCATACGATAATATCAGAAATGCAAAAAAAAAGATACTTAAACAAAGTAAAAAAAAGGGAAAAACAAAAAATAAAAAATAAAAAACCGGGAAGTAAATAAAATACGTCAAAAGCATGTTATTTCCCGTAATGTTATTTTTTTTTCACGTATCAATTTCATTTACTAAAAGCTTTAAGCTTCTTCTTTTCCATTGCCCTCAACATTATATTTAAATTTAATGAAATATTAAAATTAAAATTTAGCAAAAATATTTTTCAATTAAAAGATGAAATGCAGTGAAATTAAATTATGAAAAGAAAAAGGATAAAATTCTTTCCTACAAATTTTACAATTGAAAATAAAAACAAAATGAAAAGAAAAGAGTAACATTAATTTGGGTGAAACTTTTTTTTCCAACCTGATAATAACAATTAACCTTTTTACTCCTTGTAAAATTTTGAATTTACAGAAATTTAAACTTGATTTTCTTCTCCCTTCTTTTGTTTTTTTCTTTTAGTTAGATAAAAAGTAAATAAATTTAAAGTAAAAAATATTGATAAGAAATGAGAATGAAATTTTCACAGAGAAAAAATGAAGAAAAAACAAATTTGAAATGGGAAAAAAAGAATAGAATTGGTGATGTCATTGATGAAATGCTAAAGATTTAAGCTAAAAAGAAAAAACAAAAAAAAATCCAAAAAAATAAAAAATAGAAATACATCAGCAAAAAAAGAACCATTTATGAATTTAAAATTTTATAAGGATTTAGACGAAAAGAAGAAGAAAGAATGAGGAAGAGAGGGAGAGAGAGAGAGAGAGAGCGAGAGAAGGTATAAAATCAATAATAATAATTAATTGTAAATAAAAGCTACTATTACAACAAACAATATGCTGTTCCATCTTTTCAGATCATTTTTATTGTTAATGATAAAAGTATTTGAAAGTAAGAAGTGATTATCAAATAAACAATCAATAAACTGTTCAACGGATATTATTTCATTAAGTTTTTTTTTTCTTTTGTTTTAACCATTAATTAACTCATTAAGTTCCTTATCTTTCTTTTGTTACTTTACAAATTTCAACTTAATTTCGTTATTTGCAAAAAAATTGAAATAAAAAATTTTTAATTATTTCATTCCGTTAATGAAAATAAATTAACCAATGGATAATATAGTGATTTGATAGATGATAACAGTAGTAACGATTAATGAGAGTCTGCGTATGAAAGGGAAAGAGAGAAAGAGAGAGAGAGAGAGAGGGAGGGAGAGAGAGAGGAAGAAAGAGAAAGGGGAAAGAGAAAATATTTAGAAGAAATTACTTGTTCATTTTAAAAAAGGTTTGAAATTGATTAAAAATAGTAAAAAGGAGAGGAAGCAGAGAAAATGCGGAAATAGCAGGAAGGAGGAGGTAAATGAGACGACGATATTTCATTTCATTTCGTCTCATTTCATTCCGTTTCATTTCATTTCATTTCGTTTCATTTCGTTTCATTTCTTTTCATTTCGTTTCATTTCGTTTCATTTCGTTTCATTTCATTTCGTTTCATTTCATTTCGTTTCATTTCTTTTCATTTCATTTCATTTCACTTCACTACACTTCACTTCACTTCACTTCACTTCACTTCACTTCACTTCACTTCACTTCACTTCACTTTGATTCCTCACTTGCTTCACAAACACTCAATCAAAAGTTTTAAAGCTTTAAAGTTTTCACCGTCATTTTCCGCCTTTCCACCGCTCATCCCTCCTAAATAATCACCTCAAACAAAAGCAATTTACATTTGAATTTATCGCTAGTTTAAAATGTAAATAACGATCACTTCGACATAGGATATCATTAGCGAAGTAATAGTAATTGGAATAGAAAATAAAATTAATTTGATTAATTGATCTTTTTAGCAAAAAAAAAAGAGAAACTAAATGAAAATATCTTCTCTCGTTTAGAAAACTTTTAATGATTTCAATTTTTTTTCTTTTGAAAAATTTTGAAAAAGAATTTTCTTTTTTTTTTTTTTTAAATATAAAAATCAAAAAGATCAATAAAGTATCTGTTTTTCAGTTTTTTTTTTCGTTTTTTTTTCTGTTCAAACGATAATAAAAAGCAAAAATGATAATTGTTATACATGTATAATCTTCATAAATTATATTTTCAAAATTAATCTCTTGTGAAAATTTTTTGAAATGAATGAGAAATGTTAATTATTATAAAAGATATCAAGCTTGAAGATATTTAGAAAATATTTAAAAATTTTTCGAATTCTTTTAATTGTGAATTTTGAAAATTTCATTTAAACTTTAAAAATGCTAATTTTAAATTTCTACCCTTGGAATCTTACGTGAAAACTTACGTGCTTTTACGTGAAATGATAAATTTTTTTTTCGATGAAAATGCTTACTTGACATTTTATAGAATTAAGATGTTTTTTTTAGTAGCAATAAATTTATTATCAGATTTGTTTTATTCATTTTAAAAAAAGGAAAAAGCTAATAATGATGGTTTAATTGCAGAAATTCATATAATCACTAAGAGATAGACTCATTTCTATCAGACCTATTTTATCAGCTATCAAATCAGCCTGATTAAATTATTTTATAGCTAAATGATGGGATGAAAATAATATAAATCAAAGTGATTTTAGCAACCATTAATTTCTAATTTGCAGCAAATAAAAAGAAAATGAAGTATTAGAATATTAGCTCAAATAGAATAATTTATAGCTCAAATTAGATTTAATTTTTCATTTTTTGTCGAAAAAAAAGCATTTTGCTAATGTAATATATGATATATCAGAATGCTAGAAATAAAAAGATATACAAAAATATTCATTGTAATTAAATTCAAATAAATTTTAGATATGATAACTAAGATATTCATGGAATTAAGAAAACCATGGAGTGTAGAATATGTCATATTTGGAATATCTAAAAAAAATAATGATAGTTAAATTGTTTACGTGTATTAAAACAATAACATATGGATATTTGTAGAAATAATTTTATGATTTATCTAAAAAAGATGAAAGATATAAAGTTAGAGATTTATTAATTAGTCCTAAATATGAATATAATCTTTAAAAATTATGATTTTGGAAAATTTGAAATAAGAAATTCATGTATGATATGTAAAAGATATAAAAGGTATGTTAAAAAAAAAAAATTATGCAAGGATTTCTGATTTTCTTAGAATTAAAGATTTTTCTTCTCTTTGTTTTTGAAAATAGTATAAATGACAATTGGTGATAAATAAGATGATAATTGAATATTAACTATTCTTCAAGGAAAAGATTATCAATGCTTTTAATAATTTATTGCTTTATTTCGATTTCTTATACTGATTAATCTTCTTTGATTATCTGAAAGAGAGAGAGAGAGAGAGAGAAGAATGATAATTATCAGAAATGATGAAAATATTTAGCGAATGATATTATGTATGAATATAAAAATGATTTTAACTGATATATAAGTAATATAGAATTTGATAGATAACAACGAGATATCATTTCAATCAGGAAAATATGATTGTTTACTAATAATGATTAAGAAGATTAACGATAGTTAAGAAAATCATTCATTTTAAATCATAATTTATGATACAAGAAAGATAAATATAAATCTTATTTCTTACTTCTTATTTTAATAGGTCCTAAATATGGAAAATTTGAAATTTGAATAAAACTTTTTTTTTTTTCTAAAATTATAACCTATCGCTAAAACGATGATTAATATCAAAAATCGATAGTATTAGAAATGCTTTACGAAGAATAATCGTACATTAATATCGAAGAGAAATAAATTGCTAAGAAATGACGAATTAAGTAAATAGTAAAGATTAAACTTGTACAGTAATCTGAAAAACAAACAGTTATGTTTTAATTTAAATTGTGCAAAATTTTAATAGCAAAAAATTTTTTAATTAAAATAATTTTAATTACAGTAATCGATAAATTCGAAATTATATAAATGTTAAAGTTAAATGAGGAATGATAAAGTAAACTTTACTGACAAAGTTATGATAAAGTGAACCTGGAATAAGTACATCTTACATTCTCTAATGTATTATGATGATTGATATACATTTTTATCTTATCAGTAGTAACATTATTTGATTCATCACATTTAAATGAAAGTAAAAAAATTTTCTACAATGATTGAAATATTTTTTTATAATCATGATTTTTGGGTAATTGTAAATTTTTGTAAGTAATAATTGTAAGTAATAAATAATTGTAAATAATAAATATAAGAATTGCAAATAATGAGTATAATAATTGTAAATAATAAATATATATATTTATATATAATTAGTTATAGTAGATTATCGAATAATTTATTAAACTAAATGATGTAAGATGTGAATATTATTTCGTATATGACACATGAAATTATCGTGATTATGATTATCGAATATTGAATAAGTAATTAAATTCGTGACGCTCATGATTTTTCATTTATTTCAAAATTATATCACATCATCTACTCTAAATTTATTATACTTAACATTTCCTATTTTCATCAAAAGCTAATTTCATTAAGAATTAATGCATATATGCTTAAAATGAATTTTCAAGTATCACACGGAGGAATTTAATTAAATATTTAAGAGTTTGCAAAGAAGTTTCATGCAACATCTGTGACAAATTCTCATGATTAGTATTTTTGATAAAAGAGAGGAAAAGAAAAAGGTTAATTATTATAATTCGATTAAATGAAATGCATTAATGGATAAAAATTGACAAAATAGCTCCTCAAGTGGTTGCTAAAATGAAATAAACAATAATTTAAACAAGAATCGATATGACTATCAAATCTATCGTTGATTGATATATTTTGATTAATGCTATATCATCTTATAAATTTTATTTAATTTTGATAACTCGGTATTTTGTAAATAATTTACGGTTAAATTTTATCGAAATTGCTAAAATTATCAAAAAAAAAGTTTATTTTTTCTAATTAATCAACAAAAATTGCAAAATTACGAAGAAAAAAGTAAAGGTAAAAAGGGTTAATTTAAAGAGATGAAATTAAAATGATAATCAATTCATCATTTTTTAATTATAGTATATTAAATTAATCCAAGAATGAATTAAATAAATAGAATTAAGTTAAAAGATTAGAAAGAACGGAGAAAAAAACTGAAAATAATTAATTTAAGTATTATTTAAGTAGATTAGATATATAATTAAAATTTTAATATTCATTATTCATGTATTTCAATGAAGTGAATGAAAATGATATGCATGTATGTTTAGTAAATTAACGAATAAACAAGAGAACGTTAATAAAATAAATTAAAACAAAAAAAGAAATTTAACCTTAATAGACTAATAAAGCAAATATGGAATTATTAATAAAACAAACATAGATGAAATGCAATTTTGGATTTAATAAGTTACACAAATAAACAAATGAATTAATAAATATATTAACAAATAAACAAACAAATTAACAAATAACAAATGTACAAATAAACAAAAAAACAAATAAAGGAACATTTATAAGACAAGCAAAAATAAACTATAAAGTAAATGAAAAAAAGTGCTTATGAAACAAAATAGAAATACAAAATTTGAGAGTTCAGTAAATTTACGAAATAAACAAAAGTACATTAGGAAGACAAATAAAAGATAAAGTACAAATTTAAGTGTAACAAATTAATGCAATAAATAGAATGATATTAATGAAATAAAATATAAGCTTTAAATTTAATAAATAAACAAGTAAACAAAATAGCATTAATAAGAATAATAAAAACAAAGTATGGAATTAAGTTTAATAAAATTGATGGAAGTGAATTGCAACCGTGCTGTTTATACAATCGATTTGGTAAAATTCGATGAAAGAGAGAGAGAGAGAGAGAGAGAGAGAGAGGGAGAGAGGTAGGTAGGGAGAGAGAGAGAGAGAGAGAGAGAGAGAAGAGGGGTTAGGAGAATTGTGAGAACGACTAATAAAATGTATCTATCCGTTGTAAGCGATCGAAAGTGTCTAGCAAATGGCATAGACACTTTTCAATTTCCCGATATATATATATATATATGTAAGAATTTCTTGAATTTAAATTTAAAACTTTCATGAATTAATTAATTAATTAAGATATTAATCTGTAGAAATTATGATTTATCGATTTTCGAAAATTTTTAATATTTATTAGAATTGCAAAAATTAAATGAAATATTGAAATCATGATTGTAAAATATATGTATATATATTATAGACATATATAGCGTAATTCCTCTATATTCTCCGATACTATTGATTTTATATTATCATTTACATATATCTATCTAACTATATATATATATATGGATATGGATATAATTTATCGATTGATATTTTGAAATATTTCTTTGTTTAATTAATTTATTATATTTTATTTATATTAATAAAAAAATAGGAAGGAATAAGAAGAGAACTTGGAGAAGTTCTAAATTTTCCTTTCTTAATTAATTAATTATTATTTTATTTATATTAATTAAAAAACAAAAGAAATTGTAAATTTTTTCTTAATTAATTAATATTTCATTTTTATTAACAAAACATAAATTCTGAATTTTTCTTCCTTAATTATTTAATTATTATTTCATTTATAGTAATAAGAAACAAAAAAGAATGGGAAAAAACTTGGAGGAATTCTGTTCTCAATTAGCTAATTAATTAATTAATTAATTAATTAATATTCCATTTGTATTAATAAAAATAACAAAAAACAAAAGTTTAAATTTTCATTTCTGAATTAGTTTTTATTTTATTTATAACGATAAAAAATAAGAAAAAAGAAAAACAATAAATTAAACAAAGAATTGGTTTAAAAAACAGTTAAAATAATCAAATAATTAAAAAATTCTAAATTTTATTTGTTTAATTAATTTATTGTTTTATTTATATTAACAAAAAAAAAAGCATAAATATTCGAAATTTACGAATTTTAATTATTCCTATGAATAGTTGAATCATTTTGAAAAAAAAAAGAAAATAAGATAAAAATACGTATTCCAATTTTTCATTTTTTTTAATGGAATTTAAATACTGGATTACAAGTTTTCTAGTAATAACACGCAATGAATATAAATAGAAAAAAGTTTTTGATTTCCAATATTAGCATTCCTTTCTCTTTATCAGTGCTAAAATCAAATGAAACGAAAGGAATAAAGTTAAGCGAAAGAAATGATTCAAATTGTGTAATGGCGAAAAAAAAAGGAATTGCGAATGGATATGAATATGAATATTTGATATCGAAAAAAGAAATACTGAAAAAATGATATGCATATTTGATATCGAAAAAAGAAATACTGAAAAAATGATATGCATATTTGATATCGAAAAAAGAAATACTGAAAAAATGATATGCATATTTGATATCGAAAAAAAGAAATGATGAAAAAATGATATGAATATTTGATATCGAAAAAAGAAATACTGAAAAAATGATATGCATATTTGATATCGAAAAAA
>JABVXU010000862.1:0-17428 GCA_013365365.1 Cruorifilaria tuberocauda
AAAAATAATGAAATGAATCAGTGAATATAATGAAGTATAAAGCAATACAATTATTACCATGAATAGAGCAAATGAAATAATACTGCATCGTTCATACAAGTCAAATAGAATCACTTTATCCGTAAAGCTGTTTGAAAGTACATTTAAAGGTAAATAGCTAACAGACATGGGATCGATCAGGAAACAACACAATATATCTACATGTAATATATACTAGGTATGTTTTACACGTCGACGATACCTGCCCTGTGTCTATATATATATGCTTAGCTTATTAAAATTGTCGCCGTTGTCCTCATTATCATTATCATTATTCATAATATCAGTACCACCAGCACCTATCAGTTTTCATCATGCAACAAATAGTGACAGCTGAGCTGGAAAGCAAAATTAAGCCTGAGATGTAATGAATGAGAGGAAGGATATTAAGTTGAAGTTATGTAGGAGATGGCGCAGAAACGATGGAGCAATAGCAGTAAGCAATAAGCATCATGTGATTCTCGACAATTGGATAAGACTCTCAAATGAGCCGTTCAAAAAGATTGCTAACGTTGAGAGGAGCTATGAAAAATAGGGAGAGGATGAGGGCAGATTTTTAGTGCAAGCTCAATTTCTTCCAGAAGTAAAATTCAAGCAAATAGAACTGATAACTACTGGTGACATTTAGACACCTATGGGGAATGATTGGCTAATGTTGAAAGCGCAGCGAATATATAAATAAATGGTTTGCTAATAGCACCCCTTCTAGAATTTCAAATGGCTTTGGATGTTCAGTGGATAGGAGGAATGACCACACTGATGGTAATAAACACACAAATAGCCGCTACATTACGACTAACTGTGATAACAAGTGACGTAAACGGGTGCGGCAAATTAACTGAAGCAAAAGTTGACCATAACGATGGTCAAGTCAATTTTTTCCCTTTTTCTTTTCATTATCCATGAATAGTACACATCGATCAGCACCTCCAAATGAGTCAAAAGCATTGCCTTTTCCCATCTTTAGCAATGGATCTAAGCATATACATTACATTCATTCATTTACACACATACACATACACCTACAGATATACATTATCATATTAAGGCCCACGAATAGCTTCATGCATTTGCACATGGCTTACGCACGTGATTCGCACTCGCACAAAAAGCAAGAGGCAAACATATACACACACACAACTATACATTGACAAAAGGCTTTAGTGACCTGGCTTTATTAGATCTTCATCGCCCGTCAAAAGCCCGAAAAAATCCGTTTATTACTCTTGATGGCCACTGTGCCGTAAATTCCGTTATCTTCTCACTCACGTCGGTAAATGTGCTGCTACTTTGTTTATAAAATGATCATTTTTGTTTGTGAATTAATATATGACATCTATCGAAAGTAGAAGCTATAATCAAATAAAGTTGAATGAAATTTTTAGCCAATATCTAAATTTTCAATTTCCACATTTTCATTAACTTCACTGTTGATATTGTGTATCAGCGCATTTCTTCCAAATGTTAATAGTTTCAAAAATAAAAACTGTCGAAAAAAGTCAACAACAAGATTTGGTGAAATTTTTGGACTTTCGTGATCGTAGACGAATTGTAGTGCATCACACAAGACAAAACACTGGCCACAACAACCAATCATATTTCGTTGAAATCGGTAGAAAGAATTCAAATGACATTCTGCAATCAACCTTAAACATGTGAAGTGAGAAAGGCAACAAGGTTAGGGGAAAATAAGTCATAGAGATGTTCCTTTTTAGAGAATTTCTCATCTGCTAAGGTGAGAAAACAGGTAGATTAATTCAATAAAAAATGAGTGATTTAACAAGGCGAAGATGGGATTGATAACCTGTGGAATGTGTGGACGAGCAGTTGAGAACGACGAACTGAAATCGCAGAACGCAGTAGCAGCAAGCATTGCCAATATCACGGCAGCACGAAGTTAGTTGATGACGTCGTCCGAACAGCTACTATCATCACGGAGGGCACACGGCACCAATCACATACATACGAACTTACCGGCACTAACATAACATACATACTCACTGTTAGTCAGATGCACATGACAGATAAGCGTATGCACGCACACATCGATGACGTGTTGGTGACGTGAAATTAAATTTGTTGAAAAAATTTCAACAAAAATCGTACGGACAAGTAAGCTTAATAATAAAACTATTGTCATAGTGTTGTTTACACTTTGATGATCAGCATCTCTTCTGCGCTTTTGTCTATCTCGTTTTTTGATTTGTTTGTTTTTATGTTTGTATGCTGTGTTAATGGCGTAGGTTGGCTATCAAAACTTGAGGCACTTTACTTCCTCTTCTCTGTTCTTCCTATCCTTTTTACACATCATTTTAGATTTTTAAAAAACAAACATCTTACAATTAATTGATTAAATATTTGATTTGTATTAGTGATAATGAATAATTAAACAGAAGAAACAAGAAGATTAATGTTTTTTTGGAAAATCCTTGGTATTTTTTGGTTCTCAGAATAATTCTTATTAGCAGAGAAATATTTAAGAAACTTTCAATTATCTTATAAAAATTTTTAATTTAGGATAACTTCATTAAAGATTATAAAGATGTTTTATTTTCGAGGCGCAATATACGGTGAATCTAAAAATCATTTGAAATCATTTGAAAATTAATGAAATTAATCCATCTAGTTCAATTGAAAGGATAAGATCGTATTACTAAATTTTATATGTAAGAGCGGGAAAGGACTCCCAAATGGAAAGAGGTAAGGACCTAAATTCACTTCATCAACAGAAGCCTAATCAAAAATAAGATTGGAAAATACTCTTTCGTCAATTCTACACTGTAAAATTATGCCATCACTTGACTATTTATTTTCAAAAATTATTTTGACAGTTTTACTATCCAACCAATTCATTCATTTCTATTTTTAAAGCATATACTGAATTATCAAACAACTTTTGTAACTAATGTAGAATTCTAATTCAGAAGTACAAATTCATTAATTGATAAACTGAAAGGAAAAGGATTGATAGTGTCAGGTGAAGTTTGAATTCGTTCAAGAGTAACAGTTGTTATTTTGCAACAGAAATGCATCTCATCGCATACTGATCATTGCAAAAATGGATTGAAATTTCATTTTAACCTCATAATTCTTGCATAACTTCAATTCAAAAATCTTTCATTTTAAAACACAAAACACTTTTTTTAGAAAACTGACAATCAATATGAGAAAAAGGACTACGATCCTTTTAACAGGAATAAGAGGATTGTTTTCGAAAGCTTTAATTGATATTCAAAGGAAATTTTCCGAAAAATTGAACGAACTGGAATAAACATACAATTTCAAGAAGCATACCACTCCTCTTGCAAGAAGTAGTCAAATCATGCTCTCAAATCATCTTCACGCCAAAGTAAACAGTAACAAGAAACGACATCAATTATCCATGCACCTCAAAAGAAAAACGCATATACATATCATCAGCTCTCTTTTTTCATTAAGTTTCATATTTCATTAGATAATACGATAACAGTTTGCATTGTTTCGAATCCTAGAAAACGATATTTGTAAGCACTGAAAATGATTATTGATAAAGAATGTCTAACTTTCACTCATGAATTAACCTTAAATGAGCTCTGTTTACATTCTAAACTTTATTTCACATATGCAAAATCTGACTCTATCATTGATTATAAAGTTATGATTTTGCTCCAATACACATAGCGACGAAGCAAAACGGGGAATTCAATTGGAGCAACAACCTGTCTCACTTCACTCTAATTCTCTCTGCTAAAGGAAGTATCAGTGACGTGTGTTAGCACTTAGTGCGCTTTCCTCCCATATTCTCGTCGAGTTGAAATGAAGGAAAAAGTTGAACATTTAAGAAAACCTTTCCCCAGACAAATGAAAATTTCTCCTTTTTCTCATCAAACCACATTTACATATAAACGATAAACAAATATTCACAGGCACACACACATAGATAGATTGATTACAAAAAAGAAACAGTTTCAGTTTCTTAAATTTTTAGCAATAACTTTGAAAGAAGAAAAAAGGAATGAATGCGTTCAGCTTACACTTAATAGTTAAGGATGATAAAAGTGCAACTTTCAATATAAGCTCAATTATATCAGTTCTTCCATACTTCTCAAAAAAAATATGTCAAGAAACTAGGTTTGAAGATCATGTGTTTTTAGAATAACTAGTATTTCCTAACTGAAGTCAAGGTTATCCAGGAGTAGTTGCAAAGTGAAAAGCAATGATATCCGCTAGTCTTATACTAAATGGAAGCAGCGTTGCCATGGTCCTTGAAACTGAGAGGAATGAGAAAGAGTTTTAAGCGGCTGTTGTGTATGATGCAAAGAGGCATGTCGACCGGAGAGACTCAGTGGTCGGGAATGAGGAATAGCGAGGAAAGGGGGAACAGGTGAACTAACTGACTCTCTCTTTCATATTGACATGAAAGTCAGTTATTCAACTTGCAGTATCTACGATACAGTTTTGTTTTATCAAACTATTTACGTCTCTAATAATAGCCCAGTCTTTAAGGTACATTTAATTAAATTAATTCATCACTAAACAATCATTATCATTAACTTTTCAAGATAAAAGTTAACGTGAAACACTCCCTAAGCCGCCAATAAATTGCTTACATTCATCGTCTTCACCATGTGGACGAAAATTTTCGTAGCGCTACTTAGCTGGATGTTCAATTAGGAGCAATTTTAAAATTTGAATGGTTGGGAGCGGCTACTCTTTCACTGTGTTGACCTTTTACTTTTCACTCTGACATTTCATTCTTCTCAAAACGATTATTTTAAACTGTCGTTCTCGTACGTGTGTGTTGTTATTGTGTACGGAATTTCCTCTAAACTGAAAGTTCTGTCAGATATTTTCATTATCAGTTCATCCATAAATGTAGAACTTTCTTTTTTGATTATTCATTTGTTCACTTTTCTTAAATGTTTCATTCCTTTTGGAAAGGAAATAGTAATTGCAGATGCATATGACTGGTGATAATAAAGAAAATAAAGAAGCTGAAGTGAAAAAATATTCATTAGAATGTTGTTTTGACAGAAATGTACAACAATACAATGATGAAGTAATCACCAGTGAAGTTACTGATTTTGTTCGCGAAGTAATCGAAGCTGTCTCATATACTGTAAGTATAATCAAAACAATTACTCTTATATGTTTACCAAAGAAATTCAGAGAAATGAATTCGACGGCAGAAAGTATTTCTCCTGTTGCTTTACTGAAACGCAGTAATTCAGTGTAACTCTTATAAGTTATTTTAATATTACTAATCATTCCCTTTAATCTACTCTCCAGCTAAGTTATAGCTAATCTGTAATGAAGCTTTTCGGAAAATTCCGTTACGCTTCCTCACAAGTAATCTATGCTATGAGAACTATTCTAATTTGGAAATAGGAACTGTTTTGTAACATTTCATAAATATGCAATGTCATTTCATAAAGATCGGATTTTCAGATCGATCATCTAAAAATTGCACACAGGAAACATGAGGTATGGATTTTCAGAATCTTTCAAGAAATTTAAAAAACAGAAGAAGATGTTAGTTTCAACGGATGTTATAGTAATCTCTTTTAAAACTTTTTAATTTAGTTTCTAGGTGATTTCAAAACCATAGTAATAATTATCTGAAGAATAAAACCTTTGTGTCTTCCCATGAATTTATCCATATATTCTAGGTAATTGAAATAAGTGATACGGATTCTATTACCGAAAATCCTCGCAAAAAAGAGACACATGAACTCGGACGCCGATATCGAAAAGTAACGATAAAGCAGTTGGCCGAACGAGAAAAAAGAATGAGAGAACGGAGGAGGATTCCTACAGAGAAGATGGTTACGTTGTTATGGATCTTTGCGTCGGAGCTTAACAGATTAGAAATTATAATCGAAATCAAAATATGTTTAAACAAAAATTTTTACATAAATTCCAACTTTGAATGGAAATTATGAATTGGTTGTCTTGTAATTTTACTTTTTTAAAGAAGTGAATTTTTGTTGAAATTTAACTTCTACTTTAATCTCAACAAGAAAATAATTCATTGCGGCTCATCAGTACTTTGATACATCTTCTCTTTTTATGCTTGGGACTATTCAAAGTCACCGTTTATGTTTTTTAATTGTTGAATTTTTTCAGAAAAATCGCGAAACTGCTGTAGAAGGAAAAAGGTTGAAAAAAGAAGCGCAAAAGTATCAATTTCTCATCAATCTTTTCGATCCTTTGTATTTACAGTTTAAATATTAATTCACAAAATGGAACTTGATAACCATACCTTTGCTAACAAATACAAATTTTTAATTACAGGGAAAGAGAAAGGCGAAAAAGAGAACAGGAAGAATCAAGGGAAAAGAAGCGTAAAGAGAATTTGCAGAGGAAAGAGCGAAGAAAAAAAGAGGAAGAAGAAAAGAAAGAAAAAAAAAGAGTGGAAGAGGAAGCCAGAAAACAAAAGAGGGAAAAAGTAGAAGGGGAGCGTGAAAAAAGGCAAAGGATTAAAGAGGAAAAGCGTGAAAAGAGGAAGAAAAAAAAGGAGGTAGATTAAAATCGTTGTAGAAAAAAAACTATATATATATACAATTTGTAATTTGTTCTTATTTCAGGAGTTAGAACTTGAAAAGAAACGCCAATCGGATCGTTTTCTCTCTTTTTTTGATAAGAGAAGAAAAGCAGAATCTGAAGCAGAAAAAATGTCATCAGTACTTAATGTCTTACCGTTTTTTTGCAAACAAGGAGTGTCGCTAGCACCTGTGTTTCGACGCAAGCCATTATCGAAAGAAGTTCATGAAAAACTGCTAGTGGAAATACAGCCAGTCGTGTGTTTTAACATGATCGTCGCTTTATTCTCTTTTATTTTGAAGAAAAACTTTAATAGTTTTCTAATGCGTAATTACTTTTAACTTTTTGTTATTGGTTCACAAGTTGTTTCTAATTGATCAGTTGCAGGAAAAGCTATATCTATCTACAGTTAAACCTCGTACAGTTGATAAAGTGTTAGTTTTCCTTAATTTCTATTATTCTGTGTTGGTTTTCTTCAATATGAGTATTCCTTATTGTTATAATATAACTATTTTAATTATATTATAGGCAAGAATTAAATAGGCAAAGGATTAAGGAGAAAAGGCGGAAAACTTTAAGAAGTTTTGAGTAGTAAATTTGCCATAAGTGAACCAAATATCACGCAGTATATAGCAGGTTAAAGAGTTGGGATGTAAACGAACTGATTTATTGACAGGCTTAATTCGGTTGGTTAGCATACAATACGCCTTGTTTAAAGCCGTGTTTTGGCATTGCTCTATCAATGTCATTCTCTTATCGAAGATGCTAAGTAAGATTTGGCGGAAGTTGTACTTTATGCGAAGTAAGGATATCAGCAGTTTTCATACTCTGTTCTTATTACGAAGTAAAGATATCATATGTTGTGAGTTTTTTTAGAAAGTTAAATCGAGCCAAACTGTTCCAATTTCATGATAACTGGAGACCTCCTTATTACGGAACATGGAGAAAACAAAGCACTATTATAACAGGCAGAAAACCTTTCGCTAAAGACACAAAGGTATCTGAAGCGATTTAACATTGATTTCGTAATTTTTCATTTTAAAATTGTAAGTCTTTACAAATGAAGATCTCACATCCACTTGCTTTATAGATATTAGATTATGAAGTGGATTCAGATGAAGAGTGGGAAATTCCAGAAGGTGATGATTGCGATGAAAGCACAATGAGTGAAGAAGAGGAGGTTGTCTTTTCAGATTTGAATAATTGTTGATGTTGATGATTATTTGCAACGTTTATATAAAAATCTTTGCTTTTATAACTGAAACCATATATCTCTAGTTGCCTGGAATTTCACAAACTATTAGATTTCCTAGTGCAGCATACGCAGATTTTGGAAGTAAAGCATTTTTTGCTTCTCATATAGGAATGGCAAACGTCGATGCTTTTTGCTACTTAACGAACTGTAACAATCATTTTGAAATCTTGTTCGTTCAGTTGCAACGCAATTTGCTGGTAATAAATTTTTGACATTTCAAGGTTCGTGACTTTTTAGCTTTCAGGATTCTGATCAGTCGAGCGATGATGACGGCTTTATCGTACAGCATGGGTATCTATCAGAAGGCGAGGGTGAAGATGAACAAGATCGTCTTGAATGTCGTGAAGACTCTAATAAACGTGCAGAACGCCTGAGGGCTGTGGTAAATTCATTGAATTTGATTTCTGAAGGATTGATGCAGAGTTATTATCTTACTACTCTTGATTAACTTTCATAATTTTAATTTTGCAGGATTTATGGTTTCCAGTAATTTCATGTTTCGAATTCTTTTAATCTTTTCTAGCTGTAATTAATAATAGTACAAATATCAGCAGTTAATGTTATTTGTTTTATTATTGAATAAGGTGAGAAAATAATTGACCACGGAAAGATTAAAATCCTTTATGGTTAAATTTAAACTCGTATAAATTTTTATGCCTTAATCTCTTGTTATTTTTATTGTTATCGATGTGTGCATGAATATTCGGAAGATGCATAATTATTAACAAATTTCATTTTATTACAACAATCTTCAGTATAAATTTCAAACATTCTGATGATTCGGTTTTTTTGGTCGTATTAAATTAACCATGAATTTATGGTTAATTTGGCGAGAAATTAGCGGAGAAATGATAAAATTTACTTGCGCAACCTCACTGATAGGAATTCAAATTTCATCACTTTTTATAAGAATTTGGTCTCTTTGAAGGCAGTCATGAGTTTCAAATTTCAACGTGACACGAACCTTAATTGAAAATCAGAAAATTAGCTTACAAGTTCACACTCAACTGTTTCGTAATTTCAGGCGAATGAATGGAAGCATAGTCTTGAGCAAAAGTCGAAGAAGTTCAACAAACCCTTAATTCCAGTTTTGTGGGGCCCACACTTTAAACTACCAGCGAAAGATGTTCCTGAAGAATTGGAAGAACCCGTGTTTTTCGAATATTCGGATGATGGTGATGGTAATAGAGATTATTGCTATGATAACGATGGTGATGGCAACGCTGATAGTTATCATGATGACATCTGTATGGAAGATTGACAAGCAATCATTTATAAATTGAGATATTTTAGTAGGAATGTTAAGTGTTTCCATATAGAGAGATCTTGGCAACTGAATCAGTTTTATCTTCAGTACTCAGGACGCCTTACTTTTATAAATAAATTTGCACACATGCCAAGAGTTTTTTTGTTTGGTTTTTTCAATGAATAGTCGTCATAGCTTTAAGGGATGCATGAGCATTTTGACTAAAAGAATTCCTTTTTTTTTATCCTGTAAACCTTTGTCTCTTTTTCTGGTTCACCAGGGATAAGCAATGTAGTAACGGCATTTTTCTTGACGAGATATGGAAAACAAGCAGAATGATATGTTTTATTATAAGGCATAGGTATCAATTATAAGGCATAGGTAAATCTTTTTTAAAAATAGGAATCCATTTTCAATTCGTAGTGCATATGTCGTTCCTCAAAATTCAAAATTAAATTTCATTATTAAACTTTATATTCTCCATTTTCATATTTTGCTGATCGTTTCTCTTTTTTTCGAATTATCACTTAATATTATGATGGTTTTGTATTTGGTTATTGGTTCTTTTGGTTCCAAGTGCATTATAGTAAAATTCTACAATGTGTCGGGTTATCCATATGTCGTTTTTACGTGGACAACCTTGCAATCAACCATCATTCGATCATTTTGATTCAGACAGTATACCTTCTCTAAAAAGGGGTGTTCTCAACTATTCCATCATTAATTTTCACAATCACCTTTTGCATACTGCAAGTGAAAAAATAACCATATCAAGATGTTAAATTTTGGGTTTGGTGGGCTACACTCCCAACCGAGTTTAGTTTCTGTACTTCAAAACGTGAAGATATCTTCAAAAAGATATCTTTTTTTTTCACATTCACTCCAAAAGGGATAGTGCACACATCGAATAGTACGAGGAGACAACGGGAGACCAACTGCCAACGAAGATATTGATATACATGGAAATATATTGAACAGAGAACATTTTACCGCCACAACAGACGTCGGCTTGAATTGTTGGTGAGTTTTAGAACCTAATTCCAAATAATATTGTTGCAAGGCGTATGCGTGTATATGTTGCGGCTTGAATGACGAGAATAAGTAGGTGCAGACATTGCAAAGGAGTGATACAGGGAAACAGGTCATCCTGGAACATTTCATTAAAGAAAAGGAAGAAGGTTAGTGTCATTACTATTTGCTGCGGTCAGGATGTGAGAATGCTTTCTCTCACGATCGATAAGATAGGCTCAATGATTTGCAAACATCATCGTCATCATTAGTGCCAACAGCAGCAACAGCGGCAGTGCCATCACTAAGAAAAATTGAATGGCATCCAAGCTGCGACAACATTCTCTCTCAAGTGTAAGGAAACTGCAGGAGGTACTCATTTTCTCATTATTTATCACTGTGATAATAATTAACACTGAAGTGGAGTAGTGATCTGAAAAGAATGATAGCTGAATAAGTTGCAGTACGATAGATCATTCATGATTGATTGAAGATGAGAATGGATTGATTTGTGGTTAACAATATATAATATATTGTTTACTGCTTAAACAATATATAACTATATCACCATATATTGATAATCATCTTTCTATATCTTGTGTTATAATTAATTTATCATTGTACTTAAGCTGGTACATGATTCTAATGTACAACTGGCGCAATTTCGAAATGTAATTCAATATATTGGTACGGGACAAGATGGAACGCAACTTCGCAATGATGTTGATTCATTTGGTCGAGCGTGTATTAGAGCTTGTGAAGCAGCCAAAAGTTGCATCCTGCCGCAACTTCGTCATGAAAGTTAGTACAATTTAAAAGACCTAGGCAGTATTTAAAAAACTCCGAGCTAATTATATTATTGTTAAAAATTCTCATCAAATGTTTTTGATCACCTCTTTTAATTTTATTCTTTTACAGTTCCAGAGGATTTATGCTTGGCTTATATTAAGGGCCTATTTTTGTTAGTAAACCATCGACTTCGTTCAAGTCAGAATTTTAAAAAATGAAATAATTTTAAAGCGGTTAGTGGGACTTTCGCATAGTATTATCTTGCACATGGATACTGATATTGTGTTAACTCTAATGACTCATTCAAGTTCTTAATCCGTAATTTAGTTTGGCAATAATTTAACTCACTACTAAATTATATTTCTAACGTTTTATTCAACTGTGCTTTAGGTGTTGAATTTACGCGGCATGCGTCACAGTTTATTGGTTGTGTAAATGCATGCGTGGTTGAAATGCGACGTTGCGCAGCACTTGAGCGTACGTTTCCGAACGGTGAGCCATGTATCACGCAGCAGCAGATCGAACATATGGAAGAAATGCTGGAAACATTAGAAAATTTGATCACTGTACATTATTCAACCAGTGAATCATCACCTGCTGAACGTGTCACGCCAAGACGGCGACGTGCTACCAATTGCCGACCCGCCTGTGTTTGCTCAAAATTAAAAACCAGCTATGCATAATAATCATTTTTCTGTTCACTTGTGATTATCTTACATCGAGAGTTATATAATTGGCTGAATTTATATTTGCTGAGATGAATAGATCACTTCTGCTTACTGCACACTTTTCAATGTTAAAGATACTGCAGATTAAAGAAACATTTTATCTTCTTTTACTTAGTCATTATGACCATTAAATTAATGCACTATTTTTGATTATTTATGCATCTGTATATTTGTATAATTCAATTTTTGCTACCACTTTTTTTGACTAAATTATTATAAAATCTTTGTAGCTTTTTAAAAAATTTAAAAAAGAAAGGAGGAATGGAATAGTTTAATCATGCATACTAATCGCTAATGTTGTTTGAGAAGAACTTCGATCTGTTTGATTACATCATTAGGAAAGGTTGAAGTCATTTGTACCGGAAATTTTCATTACGAATTATTTTGTTCAGAAACGTCCAAAGTATGAAATACCAAAGATACCGTCCAAGTTATGCAAAATAGTGCGTCTATCAAAATCATCTTATTTGGTTTAAATTTAAACGTGGTAAGATTGATTGTGGTTTTGTGCTGAATTTCAACAATTGTAAAATCTCTTCGCTTTCATACATGATAGTTAAAGTCCAATTTTCATTATTCGCCAACAACACAGTTGTATAGTAATAAATCTTCCAAACCATCAATAATTTCTAGCAATTGCAAAAAGAGAGGGTCAGTTAACGAAAAAAATGAGCGAACAAAAGTAATGATATTAATAGTGCGAATCTTCATGTGCGGCATATAAGGGATATGAGAGAAGTGATGAATTTAGATAAAGTGGAAGGAAAGGAAATACCTTCAATTTTGGAATTAAGTATTCATCTGTTGTTACTGTTTAGAAATCACGAAAATGCAGTAGAATTTTTTTCAATGTCTTAAAGGGATAAAGTAAAAATTCTATTAACTTATAAGGTTTACCGGAATGCCTCCGGGTGGAAAGCTCGGATTTGCTGTTGTTGAAAACGTATAAACAACAAAATCACAAGTCTTCCACCTGGTCAGCTTTGATCTTCCGTTAGGATGCTGATCCGGTTATGTTTCACAAGAGGGAAAGAGAGCCGAAGCGGCGAAATTGTAAAGACCAAGAACAGGTCGCAGCGTTAGCTTCCCTTCTCCTCTCCTATTTCGATCGACAAACCAAATCTCATTCTTCCTGCAACAAATATTTATTTAAAAATGCTTATCATACAGTAAACATTGTAATTTGCAACTCTTAGAATAGAGAATTCTTTCTGTATGATTTCTTCATAGAAGGAATAAATTCGCCTTTTTCCTTCACTCATTTATTGAAAAGATTTCGAATTGTTGGTTAAACTGTAAAGTTAAAATTGAATATATTTCATCACACTTATGCTCAGTTGTTCTTTATTTTTACTGAAAATGCCCAAACTTTTTGAAATCGACGTGAGAAATTAGATTTAATTAACTGTGGGAATTCCTCGTGTAAAATATCTTCGAAAAAATTAAAAAACGGTTACATTGTTCAATTATTTTTATAAAATTTATTACAGTATTGAAAAGTGGGAAGATTTCAATTATAAGTAGTCAGTGGTAAAATTATATTGGATCAAATTTGGACAAATAAATTATCCACTCATTTCAATTGATCGTTGAATTTTAGTTATGTAAATATTTAAGAGTAATTAGTTGTCACTAACTGAAACGAAATATTTGGATATGAGATGAATTAGTGGCACGGAGTCACTAATTATCTTTTAATTTTGAATTTTAAGGTACACAAAGAAATAATTTGAAATTTTACTAAAGCTTTCTTTTTGATATTTGTAATGCGAAAAAATGGCGCAGTTTTTCCGAATAAATCCATGATGCAACGATCAAAGTACATGTTTGTCGTATTCCGGAAGCATTTTTGATAGATAAGCAAGTGTGATGAACATCTCTGTTTTTGATGGATTCTTATTGAAATTTTAATGAACCTCCGTCAATATGTCTTCGAACTTTGCAAGAATATTTAATTATTGATATATCAGATAAACAATCTACAAAAGTTCAGGATGATTTGGTTAATGTAATGTAAGCTTACAGCTAATTCCACAAAAACGTAAATTAAAAAAAACTGAACTTGTTCTTTCTTCAGTCATCATCAAACCGACTTTCAGATAAAAAATAACCACTCCAGTAAATTCGTTTCAAATATTTCGAAAACTTATTCTTTTTCTTAATGAAGATATTATTAGTTTTTAGTCATTCTTATTAAATTCATAATTAATGGTCAATTTTCAGTCAGTCATATTTACTTATCATTTAAATTATTCTTGTTAAATAGTCTCCTCGCTATTAATGTTACTGGTGATATGTGACTTGAAGAGCATCATCATCTCTGCATTTCCTCGTTTATTCTTTTCCTTTTTCTTTTATTTAAAAAAATCTTCACGCATTGTGAAAAATTTAGAAACCAACGACAAAGAAACGGAATTTACTTGATTTCTTTTTGTCACCATCATAATACATTCAATAAAGCATTATTATAAGGAAAATCTTCCAGAGTCCTTCAGATTTCAGAATCTGCTTCATAACATTCGCATAGTGCAAGCAAGTAATCATGCGCATTAGGAGACAGGTGCGAATCAGAAGATAAAACGTGAATCGTTTTATGGAAGACAATCATCCTGTCAAATATCTTAATTTCTTACAGTTCAAAGAAAGTAGAGCGAAAATATTGATGAAATCAGATGTATGGGAGATGAAACTGTTGTAGTGATGTGTCCCGGAATAAGAGAAGAGGTAACATGTGGGTAAGATGGAAAATGAGCAGTGTAGGTTGGATGAAGCAATGCTATGGAATTCAAATGACGGAAATGAAAGATGGATATAATTCAGATATTTGCAGTTAGAAAACAGTGCCTTCGTTAATCATCGCACGCTGCAACAGTTGAGCGTTACCAAGGAGACAATCGATTTAATTAAATTTTACTTACAAATAGTGCATTTGATACACCATTTATAATACCTCATCTATTTCAACTATCACAAACATCCTCTCGCTGATATCCAATTCCCGTACACACATATATACACACACATACTGGAAGGGTAAAAAAATAAAATATATTTCCAAAACAATTTCTTGGACAGTCTTTCATCGTTGCGTAAATGACCATGAAAAGAGAGGAAAATACCAATAAAATTTCATTACGATGGTCAACTCAGAAATTCAATCCTCGGGATCCTTGTAGTTTAACTACTTCGACCTTATTCTTTTCTGGTGCTTTAATACTGTTAAACTAAGCAAAGAAATGGAATTAAGAATTTTAAACCTTCGTCATCGCATTTCCTATCTAATTTTACTCGATCTAGTCTGACTGTTCAATAATGCAATATCAACATTTGAATAATTGCTTTATTAGAAAAATTAAAGGCTAAATACAAAATATGTGCAAGTTCATATGCTTTTCACTACATCATTGTCAAAGCACAATGTAAGGAATTATCGCTCATTATGACAATCCTAAAATTATCGAAACTTCTTTGTTCTCTATCTGAATAAGAGGAAGAGAGTTAAACATACAGACAGCTCTGAAGGAACTCGTATCAGAATGTATCAAATTTTGTTCAAATATGAATTGAACAGAATGTGACAAAGCAGTTTTATCCAAATATAAATTATGATAATGATTTCTTCTCCTTCCGAAAAACATCAATTTCTTCCATTTGAACAGAGCAAAACAATATTAAGATATTAATAAGAATGTTTGATAAAAATATGCAATTTAACACACAATAAATGAGAAATACGCAACGACTTCTGAAAATTCATTTCTCTTCTCAATCTCATTCAACCTTCAACATTTAGTCAAATGATTAAAAAGTAAGGCTTGAAAACTTTTGTATTTCAATAACAAATTAAAGATGTATTGAAAACTGGAATCTTAACATTACAAATCCTATAGCGCTACAATTGGAAACTGACCTTTTCATGTATATAAAAATAACTCCAAAATCCTAGCCCTACCATTAAATTCTATTACAAAACTACCCGAATTGCTAAGAAAGAAGTAATAAAAAAATCATAGGAAATATGAAAACATCGCCACGCGCGACAAATGCGGAACAACTTATGAGAATCTTTCGAAATGAAATCATATAAACACTATTACTATACTACCATGAATAAACTCCGAGAAAAGGAAGCGCAATGTCGTATGTGACCAACCAAGCAAACACGATTATATGCGTGACAACACACTACAGCAAAATACTATCAATGCATACCGACAACCATTTCATTTGTGCTATAACAGCGTCCTGGATTCACTCGTTTAAGAACGCACACACTACGGAACACCTTACAGTGTTTCCATTTATAGGATATTTATATCATCTCCACTCAACAACTAATAATTTTCTGATTCCAATGAATCATACAACAGCTGTTATAAACAAATAATAATGGAAGGCAGACTTAATATATTTAAAAAATCTTGAAGTTCCTTTTTCAATTACTATTCTCTTTTTAAATCGTAAATTTTTACTAGATGAAGAAAGCACATATAAAAAGGAGGAAGTGGTAAATAAACGATAGAATAAGTAAAATAGTGCAGATAACAGTTTATCAATGAAGCTAGCATAAAAACGACCTCAAAACACAAATACCCAACCTAGCTAGAAAATACTTCTGGTAAGCATGCCATATTTTCTTCATCTTGATTAGCTAACCAAATGTTATTTTGAGCAGTCGTTCCCTTGAAATAAAAGTTTTAAAGCATTTGCTTAAGATGTGAGCATGAACGATATAACGAGACCGCGTAAAAAGCAGACAAATTTCTTGACAAAAGCTATTACAATAATTTTCTATTTCTGGAGAGAAATGAACAAAATATATCAATAACAATAAGGAAAATATAAGTAATATACGAAATGTAAACCAAATAAAATGTTTACTCTTAATCCAAATTTTAAATACATACGTTGAGCAACAACATACAACAGCTGGTGAGTTCTGCCAAGGATTGAAATCCGAATTTGATAAAATTTTACTGGACATGATACTCTTTTTTCAAAAAAGAAATTTAACAAAATAAAATAATACTTTAGCAATGCATTCTGTCATTAGTCACACAGTATAACAGCAGCATACTATGGTCGGAAGACAAAAATATCAACGCCAGATATCACAGTCACCTTGAACCGTACTTTACATTATTCTACATGACTCTGTTCTATACTTGATGCAAAGAGAAAAATTCAAAAGTTGGAAATATTCTCTACAAAAATTATTGCAAACTAATAAGTAATTGAAACTTTACAAACTTTCTAAAAAGATTTTCCATGCTTCTTGGAAGCAAATTGTATACAAGCAAAAGTTGTGCGCCTAATTAGAGAATCTGATGAAAAAGTGAACAAGACCTGAAGACTTAGGACAAAGATATCACTGCTAATATTTGCCATAGTGAAGTATAAGTTAAAGTTTCGACGATGATAACGACGACGACAGCACATTCAAGTGCAAAATATATCAAAGTTTTCCCGTAAAAAACGCCAAAGGCAGTGCGAGGCTTCGCATCACAAAATAAAAGAATTGAATCGAAACAAAATCATACGCTCGACTTATCATTAGTGATAAAAATATAAAGAAGCAACACGTAATGATACAAGTTCCTTGTTAAGCAAAATTGACAAGGAGTTGGAGTCACCGTATGCTTTGCTATATAGATACTAATAATAAGGTATTCGTTCTCTGTCATTTTCATGGTGAACTCTCACCCGCATCAAGGATATTATTAACTTTGGAACGTAATAAACTTCGTTCGGTCGATCATAACTCCATGAATCTCAAATCCACCAAAAACAATCATCGATGACAATAAAAACATGCACAAAAAGGGTATACTATATATATAT